>QRFJ01004160.1:0-140754 GCA_006176705.1 Cocos nucifera | reverse complement strand
AAATGATGATGAAAAACAATAAAAGAAACTATAGAGAAGATAATTTCGCTTACCTTGTCTCTTCAAGACATCACCTTTGATGTCTTAATGGGGCGTCTTCTCCAAAAATCTTGGCACTAGCACAAATCTCCCATGCCTCTTCTTCTTCTCCTCCTCTGATTTTTCATAATTTTTCTGTAGGATTTTTCACATCCTCCAACCATCTCATAAGAGGCCATTCCACCTTATATTGCAAGACTAGGTCAAAGAACCTATGTTAAAGGAGGACTTCATATGGGTGCGTCCAAGATTTGGTCTGACGCCCCTCCCACTTATTTTTTTGTGTAACCACTAATCTCATGCACAAAACCAAGGAAAATGGGCTGAATAAGTAGAGACAGGATAATGCTGGTAGAGTTGGCGCACAAGGAGGGAGGCATGGATCAATGAGAAGACTACTTCAGATTAAGAAATTAATTTCAACTTGCTTCTAATTTTGACCAAATCAAATTTAAATCCAATTCCTAAGATAATGGGGTGTGAAAAATCATTTCATAGGTGTGGAAATCATAGAAAAAAATCTGGAATTAAAATATGGTGTGGACTTTAATAGGTGCAAGAGAAAGAGAGAGAGTCCCAGTCCAACTGGGACTCCTCTTGTTTGACTAGATCAAAATTATTTTAAATCTAATTTGAATTCTATTTAAATTAGATTAAATGCAATCCAATTAAAGGTGATCCTAGTCCAACTAGGAGCCTAATTAAATCAGATTAAATCAAGATTTAAATTTAATTTAAATCCTAAGTCAAATCAGATGCACCCAAGTCGTAGTCAAATAAGGAATTGTTCTTCCCTTGCAATTTGGCTTATCCAATAAATCAATTAGACTTAATCTAATTAAATCTAAATCAATTTTAATTGAATCTAATTCAATTACACTTGATCTCAGCCTGATTGTTCAATCAAATTGAACCAAGTTAGCAATCCAATTGCTAATCGATCCTCCTACAATTACTTGCATTAGGCTCAATACATCAATCGCATTGAATGTTTGAACTCGAAATGATTCTCAATCATCGATTAACCATCCGATCAGTTTACAAGCTCTAATATGTGTGACCCCATAGGTTCGAACCTAAGTCGATAGCATAGAAATCAATTTTTATACCAATTGAAGTTACCATCTAGCAATGGTTCCCGACATTCGGATAGGTCGAATGTATGCAAAGCAACATTCTCAGAACCCTGGCCCATGGTTATCATATAATTCTTCCATATGATCAATAATGCCTCAAGATGACTTCAAAGTATGTCTATCAACACTCATGACAAGTCATCTCTATGTGTCTCAAAATTTTGCAAATCCTGTCTTGATACCTCACGAGAATTACCCAGGCCTAGATTTTGCTAAATTGAAACACAGCGAGATATTCTTTTTCTGAAGTTAATCAGAAGTGGTCAATCCCATCTTGACTCACACACCGACTCTACAAGTACTTGACTATACTCAGAAAAACCTTTCATCACCTGATTATATTAGAAATACAGGCAGATTCCAGCACCAAAGTTACAGTGAGTTGCTCGTAAAAGTCACCGTGGCAATCTCAGGTCGGGTAGAATACTTATATATCTCATTAGCCTTATCTAGCCTACTCTTGACAGGTAGAGTGCTACATTGATCATGTTCATGTGCAGATGTACTCCCACATCTCATCTGGATGCCATACTAGTGTTCTCACACTCACTTGGTTACGAGGACAAACCAATTGCAACTATTTAGCTAATCACAGCTGATCTAATACTCGGAAGTTATATCCTTGTACTATTACTTATCATTGGTTGTGAAATAATTTGAAGAACCATCCAATTCGTAGATCATCCATTTATCCAATTGATTCCGTTGGTTGCTAAAAATTTCATTCATAATTTAAGAGTTCATTTAAGGAAGATAGAACTTTTATAATGAAACAGCCAAATTACTATTATTATTAGATAATTCATATACTAATTCCAATTATCTACTACTTAAATGATTGGCTTTAAGACATATTTTCGAATAGAATGGGCCTCTCCCCTCCTCCTATTTTAAATAACTGGAGATCTTCGACTTGCTCATGTTAGAGCGAGGTTCTCCTCCGGATCCTGTCATGGCAATAGGGGCACAAATGGGCCATTGAATGGGCCTCTCCCCTCCTCCTATCTTAAATAACCGGAGATCTTCGACTTGCTTATGTTAGGATGAGGTTCTCCTCCTATCCCTATCATGGCGATAGGGGCACAAATGGACCGTTGAATGGGCCTCTCTCCTCCTCTCTTAAATAATCGGAGGTCTTCGACTTGCTCATGTTAGGATGAGGTTCTCCTTCTGTTCCTAACATGGCCACTTTTGATTGCTTCTTTTCTGTCATCATATAGCTTTTGTACTAAGAAACAATAATGTTGAAATAAAGAATTTTATTGAAGAAAAATTATAGGTAGTACATTCTCAAATTTTCTGAATTCCAAGGTTGTGGGAGTGTTTTTCCTCCGAGCTCCTTCAGGCGATAAGTTTTGGACTGAACAACCTCTTCTATTTCATACAGGCCTTCCCAATTTGGAGCAAGCTTTTCTTGATTCTGAGGTTGTGAAATAGCTGCTCACCGAAGTACCAATAGTGAGCTACTTTTTGCTTGTAGGCTGCCATTCGAACTTGAGCTTTTTTTCATTTTTCTTCTACCAAGTTGAGATTATCCCTTAGGTCCTGTGAGTTATGCTGCTCATTGAATGCCATGACTCGTGCTGATGGGAGTTTAAGTTCTATCGGGATGACAGCTTCAGTTCCGAAGGCCAAAGCGAATGGAGTTTCTTCTATTGGCAATCTTTGGGTATTTTGGTAAGCCCAGAGCACATGATAGTGTTCATCTATCCAAGTCCCTTTTGCCCTCTCAAGCCTTACTTTGATACCTTGCAGTAGGGTTCTGTTAGTTACTGCGGCCTCTCCATTTGTCTGTGGGTGAGCCATTGATGTAAAATGGTGGGAGATATTTAGATCTTCATAGAATTTAGCAAATCTCACTCCAGCAAATTATCGCCCATTATCTGTTATGAGGGTTCGAGGTAAGCCGAATCTACAAACAATCGACTTCCAGACGAAGTCCTGCACTTTCACTTCAGTTATTTTTGCTAGAGGTTCTGCTTCAACCCACTTTGTGAAATAGTCTATTGCCACCAAGAGAAACTTCCATTGTCTGAACGCCATTGAAAAAGGTCCGAGTATATCCATTCTCCATTATGAAAATGGCCATGGGGCGCTCAGGGGTATAAGTTCGGAGGTTGGCTATCTTTGGACATTTGCATTTTTTTGGCAGCGGTCACATTTTTTGACATATTTCATAGAATCATGGTATAAGATCGGCCTATAGTAACCCTACCAAAGTAGTCATTGTGATAAAGATCTGGCCCCTATATGACTTCCACAGATTCCCTTGTATACTTCTCATAATGCAAAATCAACTTCTGAAGGTTGGAGACATCTCAAGAGTAGTAAAGAATACGATCTTTTATACAGCTTGCCTTCATACAGAACATACCGGGAGGCTTGGTTTCTGAGTTTTTGAGTTTCTTTCAGATTATAACGAAGAACTCCATCTTTAAGATAGGCGACTAGTGGATCAATCTAACACAACTCATGGTCAATCTACATTATAGATTGTAGTTCCTACAAACTTGGGCATTTTAGAACTTCAAAGAATACTTCCTTAGGTAGTTTGACCGGGGCTAAAGTGGCCAGTTTAGAGAGAAGGTTGGCTCTGATATTTTCTACCCTTGGAATCTATTGGATGTTAAAACTGTTGAAGGCCAAAATCAAGTTCTTCACTTTCTCAAAATATTTCATCATGCTTTTCTTCCGTGCTTCATAACTATCGCCAACCTATCTGACCACCAGATGAAAATCACTGTAGACTTGCAGCCGATCTGCTTCTAACTCTTTAGCTATATTTAACCCAGTGATCAATATTTCATATTCGGTCCCATTATTAGTTGCAGAAAATTCAAAGCACAGTGCATATTCAGCGATGATCTCCTCCGGATTAACCAAGATCAGCCCTGTGCCTGCACTAGAAGCGTTGGATGAGCCGTTCACATATAGGGCCTAGAAATCTTTGGGGAGATTGGCTCTTTCTTCAGAGGAGCTCAGCTGCAACCATGAAATGCTGGTTTCATTCTGTTCAAGCTCGGCTTCATCCAGAATGGTGCATTCTACTATAAAATCTGCCAATATCTAGGCTTTAACTGACAGCCGAGGTTGGTAGTTAATGTCGAATTTGGTGAGCTAAATTGCCCATTTTGCTATTCTCCTAGAGGCATCTGTTCGATGGAGAACTGCCTTGATTGGTTGATTAGTAAGGAGGGTTATGGTGTGCCTCCGGAAATAAGGTCAGAGTCTTCGGGCTGCAATCAATAGAGCATAAGTTAGTTTTTCTAACTTGGTATACCTGGTCCCAGCATCTCTCAGGATCTGGCTTATATAGTAGATCGGCCGCTTACTTTCACTTCTTTAACTAAGACTGCTGCCAGAGCTGCTAGAAAGACCGTCAGGTATAGAAATAGTTCTTCTCCAAGTTCAGGCTTGGCTAACAAAGGAGGTGAGCAAAGGTAGTCCTTGAGCTCTTTAAAGACTTGCTGGCATTCGATGGTCTAGCAAAAGTCCTTTGGTTGCTTGAGAACTTGAATAAAGAGCATGCATTGCTCGACCGACCTTAAGATGAAGCAGTTCAAGGATGCTACCTTTTTAGTCAGGCATTGAACTTTTTTGATGGATTTAGAAGCCATCATCTCTTGAATGGCTCGAATATTCTTCGGATTTGCTTCAATTCTATGCCTTGACACCATGAACCCCAAGAATTTTCTGAAGTCACATCGAAGGCGCATTTGGTTGGGTTCAACTTTATCTTATATTTTCGAAGGACATTAAAGGTTTTCTCAAGGTTGATAATGTGATTTATTGAAGTTTGGCTCTTGACAAGCATGCCATCTATATATACTTTCATGTTGCGATTGATTTGCTCCTTGAAAATCTTATTGATTAGGCGCTAGTATGCTACTCCTACATTTTTGAGTCCAGAAGGCATAATCTTATAATAGTAAAGACCACGATCAATAATAAAATTAGTTTTTTTCTCATCCTCTGGCACCATCCGAATTTGATTATAGCCAGAGAAGGCATCCATGAAAGCGAGGAGCTCATGGCCTGAAGTTGCATCCACCAGCTGAGTCAATTCTGGGTGGAGGATAGTTGTCTTTTAGGCATGCTTTATTCAGTTTTTTGAAATCTATGTATATTCTTCATTTGCCATTTGCCTTTTTGATGAGTACGATATTGGAGATCTAGTTTGGATAGTTGACTTCTCGGATGAATCCAACCTTAAGGAGCTTGTCAACTTCTTCTACAATTGCCTTCTATCTCTCTGGGGCATGTTTCCGCATCTTTTCTTTCATTGGCCAATGTTTTGGATCAATAGCTAAACGATACTCCAGGACTTCCGCATCGATTCCCGACATGTCCACGAGGACCCAGGCAAAAACATCTGCATTTCTTCGAAGGAATTCGACGAGCTGCTCTTATATCCCATCAGTTAGATTGGAACCAATTTATACCATATGCTCCACATTCCCATCATTCAGAGAGACTGAGATAAGATCTTCCATCGGTTCTCCCTTTTGTTCCGCGAGGTCACATCTAACCCATCGACAGGATAAGGGTCAGACTCTTCTTCCTTTTGCAGGGCAATTGAGTAGTAGTGCCTTACCAGAGCTTGATCTCTCCTGACCTCTTCGATCCCATAACTTGTCGGAAACTTTATCTTCAAATAATAAGTTGACACCACCGTCTGAAGTGCATTAGACTAGGTCGACCGAGAATTGTATTGTAAGCAGAGGGAATACTACCAGAAAATCCACCTGCACTATGGATTATCTTGGATATTGTCCTGCAGCCACAGCTAGAGTTATTACACCAACTCGTACTACAGTACCAACGAAGCCTACTAGTGGAGAGTTTATTGGTTCAAGCTGACTATTAGATATTGATGTTTTAGAGAAAGCATCATAAAACAAGATGTCAGCCAAACTTCCATTATCAACTAGGATGCGACGTATATCATAGTCTGCTATATTTAAACAGATTACAATCGTATGACTGTGCAGGAACTGTACTCCCCATGCATCTATCTCAGTGAAGGTTATGGGTTCTTCAGTCCTCCATCTCTTCACTGATCCCTCAGATCTGCTGGCCTCTTCTCGTCGAAGTCCCCCAGAGATAGTGTCGATAATGCTGAGAGGTGGCCAATCTTCTTATTGTTCCTCTCTCCTTGGTGGTTCTAGCTGCGGTAGTGCCCTTGGCTAATCTTCTCTTGCTTCAAACCAGCATCTGAGGAATCAACCCAGTCGGTCTCTCCTAATGAGCTCCTCGATCTCATCTTGGAGCTGAATTCATTCTTCAGTATTGTGGCTGTGGTCATGATGGTGAGGCAGTACTTGTTAGGATTATGCTTGCCAAGGTGAGTGCACATCCTTTCAGGCCTCGATAGTTGCTCCTTGATCTCCATCAATACTTATATTTTTGAAGCATTGAGGGGGGCGTAGTTGTGAAACCTTCTAAGGGAAGAACTTCTTCGTGTCCTTCTGTCGGGGCTTCATTGACGATGAGCTCGAGAAGGAGTTCGGACTTGCTTGCACTCGGAGGGAGTCCGTGAGCACGATCGAATTTTATTCGGCCCTCCATTAGCTGTGGGCTTATTAGAATCGCCCATCTATTGCTCTCCGTGGTTTCCTCATTCTTCAACTTGAAGGCTTCTTTCGCTTGGGCATATCCTTCAGCCCGAGCTAGCAGATCAGCAAAGTCTCTAGGATACTTCTTCTCCAGGAAGAATAACAAATCAATCTTCTGAAGGCCGTCCTTCAGCGTGGCCATTGCAATAGACTAGTCCAGGTATCGAACTTCCAATGCAGCAATATTGAAGCAATTGACATAAGTCAAAATGGAATCTCCTTCCTTCTGCTTGATGTTGATGAGGGAGTCCGAACCTCTCTAGGGATGTTGGCTACTAAAAAATGAGCCATAAATTAATGGCTCATCTGATCAAAGGAGAAGATCGTACCTAGCTTCAATGCTGAATACTTGTTTCTTGCTGCTCCCTTCAAAGTAGATAAAAAAGCTTGGCATAAGATGACGTCTGATGTGCCATGGAGCAGCATCATGGTCCGAAAGGCCTTCAGATGATCGACCGGATCAAAGGTTCCATTATAGCTTTCAAATTAGGGAAGCTTGAAGTTCGGCAGAATGGACTCTTACATAATTCAGAGAGAAAAAGGAGGATCGGTGCAGACATCATCATGGTGAGCCGGGGCAGCGTGGTGGAGTTCCTCAATTCGTCGGTCTATCTCTTGTAGTTTCTGATTGAGGATATCATCTCGATTGTAGATTTTGATAGGCTTCCAACTATAGATGGGGAAGGTCTCTTTCAAAGAAGAATCATGATCTAAATAAGGATTCTCTGCTCTTTGTTTCCCCTTCCTAGGGGCGATGGGTATGCTAGCCCATGTGCACCTCCTTGGGATTGGTTCCTAACATTTCGATGGTGGGTTTTCTGATAGAACCCCATCAGGGGTTGCTGCATAGCCTGTATCATTTCGATGAGGCCTTGAACCCACTGTATCAGTAGGTTAAACTGCTCTGGATCTATCATGGCCGTCATTGGAGGAGGTTGAAGCATCGGTAATGGAGCAGAAATGGATGGATCTGGCTCAGATATGATGGTAGAAGCAGTAGATCTCTAGGTAGTCACCTTCTTTGGAGGCATTTCTTGGGATTGAGAGAGAGGATGGAGATGAACCTTGAAGAATAAGATTCGTAGGGTCGACTGAGCACCCCTTTAAGAATAAGGGTTTACAAATAAGCCCTTCCTCTGGCGCCAATTCATAGGGTCCACTGAGCACCCCTTTAAGAATAAGGGTTTACAAATAGCAACAGGTATAACAGAATGTCAGTAGACCATTTGGACCATGCAGAGTTTGATACGAAGAGTGGACTATCATTTATCACAACTTGTAGATAGTTGGATTTAATTTAGCGAAGTTTGGATGAGAAGCTGGAGCTCTGTTCTTAGTGGCGAGTTATTCATATTGGAGATGGAGAACTCAAAATTGGACTGGCCGAACTTGACAATCGATTTCTAAATAGTTAATGATGGACTCGTGATTGGATTCCATCATGGCTGCCTTTCATAGCTCTCAAAAGCTTGGCCACTTCAAGGTTGGTTCAGATTTGATGTAAACATCCAGACCAGAAGCTAGGGAACAATAGGCTCTTTGATGAGGACTGCGGCCTGACTTCTGCTTTCGAAAGTTCGGCCACCTCTTCTAGGTGAATTCGGACCTACGTCAGTGGCAAAGTCCTATTACTAACCCGAGCGCCTTTGGCCAACATCCTTATGCTGATTCAAATCCATCCGGTCGAGGTCTATAAGAGGCAGCCGATAGCATCTACCATCCGTAGTGAAGAAATTAGGTCAGATAGGAGTTTGGGAACTATTGAGGTCAAGTGGTGCAGGAGACACGGTTAGGGCGACTGTTGTTTAACCCAAACTACTGGTTGAAATAGAGGAATTCGACCATCCTCAAGGTCATCCAGTAACTGAATTAGGGTGGCACTATTCAAGCTCATCCGGTCGAACTTTATTATCTAATCTTGGCTGGGTCTGCAATTATAAAGTTGCCTTGGAGTTCAAGACCTATTGCCACAATTCCAAGATGTGCCTTATCAAGGTTGGACATCAAGCAGGACTTCGGCGGGAGCTACTTTACCCCCAACACATGTCGCCTTACTTCCAAGTGCGATATTTGGATGAAGAGAGTATAAAACCCGTGACTGTCGAAGTCCCTTTTGGCTTCCCGCTCTCGGAAGATGAAATAATTTTGGCTTTTTTCCAACTAGTGCCAAAGTTTCCTGAGCCTCTAGTGATTCGAAAAGACCAGAGTTTGAAATTCCCCCGAAGGCAAGGCTCGAGGTACGACTCCATTAACTCCCTATCAGTTCATTAGTCATTGCCAGGATGAGTGGGATATGCGGTAAGTGGGGATGGGGTAGAAAGAATCTGCTATCATAACCTCCTTTGATATTTTAATGCTCCTTCTCTACCCAACTTCCTATTCATGCCTGGGTCCTTCTCCTTCCTCTATTCTTCATTTCCTCCAGGCCTTCCATTTGCTTCCCATTGCGATTCCCATTGGCATCTCTCCCATCTGACTTCCTCTCTTCCAGCCGTTGCCCAAGATCTTCGATCAATCTAAGTTAGTTTGCTGACCTCCCCTTCCAATTTCTTCACTTTTCTTCTACTTTGCAGCCTTTCAGTTTCCTCTGAAAAGTTTGGCACCCTTTTTGGATTTTTAAAAACATCAGCAACCCTTTTCTTTTGATTTTTTGGGGGTTTTTTGAGTTTAGTTTGATCTGATGTCTTCCACGGGGTCTTGGTCTTTCGATTCTAGGAGTTCAACCCATTTGAACTTACCAAATCCTAACCTTAGGCAAATCGCCGAACCTGAAGAAGTACCTCGTCCAGTCTTTATTCTCGGGACTATCTCTTGTTTGCCGTGTCATGAAAATCTTTCTTTACTTAGAATCCAATACGAGGTTCCTTTAGAATACGAACTAGAGCTTTTTGGACTGAGTGACTAAGCTTGGTCTACTCCTCTGAGTCGCTTCTACTTGTATGTCGAAGCTCTTCTTGTTGGAATTTGGCTTCCGATTCCTTCCTTCATCGTAGTGCTCTTTAGATTCTTGAACATCTCCTTCACCTCCATAGTTCTAAACTCCTTCAGGTTCATCATAGGATTCCTCTCTTTCTATATCACGATCGAGGTCCAGCAAACTATTCATTATTCATCATAGGATTGCTATTCATTATTCTGCAACTATTTTACCTTCAAGTGCCATCCCACTCTTAAGAGTCGGTGGTACATGTCCCCATAGTTCTGCAAGGAGTTGCTTAAGGGCGCTCCTTCTTCTATTCATAACTGGAAGGAGAATTTTTTTTTTTTTTATCTCATATTCTTTGATAGAATTTAGGCTTCCTCCTTAGGGATAATTAAGAGACTCCATCCATCGAGCTCCTGGGCTAGAGAGAAACGACCTCGACTCGGTGAATAAGTTGAGGGATTTTCGAGCTCCTCTCTTATATTAGTTGGAGCTGATAGTCCAAAATCTTATACTGAATAGGACTTTGGCTTTTTCCTTTTTTTTTTAATCAGTCCCTAGGACCTCCATTTGTAATGAATTCCATCTAAATGAAGCAACATTCCTTTTGTTCCTTCTTCACCATCGTCTTGATTGAGTGTTGATATACTCCTTTTCTTACATTACCTTTGACATTCGGGTTGCCTTGGAATGACGATCTCGGTCCATTATTTCATAGGTCCACCCCCCTTGCTTACAGTCGAGGGCTCTTGGGTCTAGTATAGGAACTTACTCTTCTCCCCTTTAGAGATCAGGGGCCTTCATGTTCTCCATGGGATTTTTAATTCTATGTCAGGACGAGGTCCTCCCATTGTTTCTAATCATCCGGTCCATCCTAGCTTGGACAAAGTTAGCCCTCTATCCTAGGTAACTGAAGTTCTTGACCCTTGTTGGGATGAGATTAATCTCTTATCTTAAATAACCAAAGGCCTTCACCCGTGTTAGGACGAGGCCCTCTTGTTCTTAACATGGTTAGCATTTACCCTTATTAGGACGAGGTCCTCCTCCTATTCCTAACAAGGTCACTGGGGCACAAATGGGCCGTTGAGAGGGCCTCTTTCCATTACCTTTTATCTTAGATAATTGAAGGCCTTCACCAACATTAGGACGAGATCCTTCCATTCCTAACATGGTTAGTATCTACCTTTGTTAGGATGAGATCCTTCTCCTATTCCTAATAAGGTCACTGGGGCATAAATGGGCTGTTGAGAGGGTCTCTCCTCATTACTTCCTATCTTTTAGATAATCGGAGGCCTTCACCCATGTTAGGATGAGGTCCTCTTGTTTCTAATATAGTTAGCATTTACCCTTATTAGGATGAGATCCTCCTCTTGTTCTTAATAAGATCACTAAGGCACAAATGGACTATTGAGAGGGTCTCTCTCCATTACCTCTTGTCTTAGATAATCGAAGGGCTTCATCCATGTTATCTTATTCCTAACATAGTTAATATTTACCCTTGTTCGGATGAGGTCCTTCTCCAGCTCCTAACAAGATCAATAGGGTATAAATGAGCCATTGAGAGAACCTCTCTCGACTACCTCTTGTCTTAGATAACTAGAAGCCTTCACCCATATTAGGACTAGATCCTCCTATTCCTAACATGGTTAGCATTTATCTTTGTTAGAACAAGGTCCTTCTCCTATTCCTGACAAGGTCACTAGGGCATAAATGGGTCGTTGAGAGGACCTCTCTCCATTTTCTTTTATCTTAGATAACTGAAGGGCTTCACCCATGTTAGGATGAGGTGCTCCTCCTATTTTTAACGTGGTTAGCATTTACCCTCGTTAGGATGAGATCCTCCTCTTATTCCTAAAAAGGTCACTAGGGCACAAATGGGCCATTGATAGGGCCTCTCCCCATAAATCTTGTCTTAGATAATCGAAGGGCTTCACCCACGTAAGGATGAGGTCCTCCTTCTGTTCCTAACATGGTTAGCATTTATCCTTGTTAGGATGAGGTCTTCCTTCTATTTCTAATAAGATTACTGGGGCACAAATGGGCCATTGAGAGGGCCTCTCCCCATTACCTCCTATCTTAGATAATCGGAGACCTTCTACTTTGTTTAGTGATGAAGTTTGGAAGGTTATTTCCTATCACCACAGTTTTGTACCAAGGACAAAGATGTTAAAATAAAGAAATTTTATTGAAATGAAAATAAAGAAATTTTATCAGGTCGAACGATTTCCCCGACCTCATAATGGTCTTCCCAGTTTGGTGCAAGCTTGCTCTGATTCTATGGTTGAGAGATATTTTCTCATCATAGCACCAAATCGCCGATCTTGAATATTTTGCTCCTGACTTTAGAGTTGTAATACCGGGCCATTTTCTACTTGTAGGCCGTCATCTAAATTTGAGCTCTTTCTCTTTTCTCTTCCAATAGATCAAGATTCACCCGAAGGTCCCATGAATTCCCTTGGTCATTGAAACCTTCCACTCATATTGAGGGGAGTCTAAGTTCAACTGGGATAACTGCCTCAGTTCCTAAAACCAAAGCAAAAGATCTACCTAGAAGTCTTCAGGTAGATCTATTTTTTTAGGATAGTTCGGCTATAACTTGGGGATTCTCATTTCGATGTGCTCAAGCTCAATGGTGTTCAGGATGGTACACTCTACCACAAAATCGATTAGTACTTGAGCTTTAATGGAAGGCCGAGACTAGAAGTTAATGTCGAACTCCGTGAGCTCAATTATCCATTTCACAATTCTTCCAGAGATATCCGACTAGTGAAGAACTATTTTGATAGGTTGATCAGTGAAGAGCATGACTGTATGCCATTGAAAGTAAAGACGGAGCTTTCTAGCTGCAATCAACAGAGTATAAGTTAGTTTTTCTAACTTTGTATACCTTGTCTCCGCATCTCTCATGACTCGACTTATATTGTAGATCGGCTTTTGTATCTTCATCTCTTCTTTAACCAAGATAGCCCCAATAGCCATAGGAGACATGTCCAGGTACAAGGGTAATTCCTTGCCTGGCTCAGGCTTGGGAAGGAGAGGAGGCAAACTGAGATAGTTCTTTAGCTTCTCAAAGGCTTGTTGGAATTCCAGAGTCTAGCAGAAGTTCTTTGGCTGCTTAAGCATCGGGAAGAAAGGCATACAGTGCTCCACCGACCTTGAAACTAAGTGATTTAGAGTTGCAACCTTTTTTGTTAGGTGCTAGACTTCTTTTGTTGTTTTTGGGACCATCATTTTTTGAATGGCTTGGATCTTTTCAGGGTTTACTTCGATGCCTCATCTTGACACTATGAACTTCAAGAACTTTTTTGAGGTTACCCCGAAGGCATACTTGGTCGAATTTAGCTTCATCTTGTACTTTCGAAGGGTGATGAAGGTCTCTTCTAGGTCAGCAACATGGTTTGTTGAAGATCGGCTTTTGACTAGCATATATCATCTACATAGACTTTCATGTTGCGGTCGATCTATTTCTTAAAAATTTTATTCACTAGGTGCTGGTAGGTTGCACTACATTTTTAAGTCCGAAAGGCATGATCCTGTAATAATAAAGACCACAGTCAGTAATAAAAGTGATTATCTTCTTATCTTTTAGTGCCATCTAGATTTGGTTATAATCAGAAAAAAGCGTCCATGAAAATGAGGCGTTCGTAACCCGAAGTTGCATCCACCAGTTGGTCTATCCTGGGTAGAGGGTAACTATCCTTTGGGCCGACCTTATTCATATCCGTGAAGTTGATGCACATTCTCTACTTGCCGTTCTCTTTTGACATAGACGACGTTTGTAATCTAGTCTAGTTAGGATACTTCTCGGATGAACCTAGCTTCAAGGAGCTTGTTTACCTCGTCTATGATTCCTTCTACCGCTTTGGTATAAAACTGTGCTTCTTTTGCTTTATGGGCTGACGTTTAGGATCAACAGTCAGGCGGTGCTCCATTACCTCTGCATCGATCCCAGACATGTCTGCAGGAACTTAGGCAAAGACGTCAACATTCCTTCGCTAGAAGGCAACGAGCTACTCCATAACTTCTTCTCTCAAATTGGAGCAAATTTGAATAGTGTGATCTTCATTTCCATCGTTCAGAGTGATCGCGACAAGGTCGTCCAATGGTTCCCTCCGCTCTTCAGTCAAATCATCATGGGTATCAAGTCCATCTATTGGATAGTGTTTTGCTTGCTTTCCTCCCTATAGGCAATAGCATAGTAATGTCATGCTAGAGCCTGATCTTCCCTGACCTCTCCAACTCCGTAGTCTATTGTTAACTTCATATTTAAGTGGTAGGTTGAAACCGCAGCCCAAAGTGCATTCAAACTAAGTTGATCAAGAATTGGATTGATGGAGCTTTGACCACCAAAAAGTCAACTTGAGCCTTGGATTGCTTTGGGTACCGACCTGCTACTATCGGTAGGATAATTATTCCTTCAATCGGTATAGAATCACCAATAAATACTACTACTAGCAGGGAGCTTATTGGTCCCATATGATTACTAGGTATAGACATTTTAGAGAATACATCATAAAACAAAACATCAGTAGAGCTTTTATTATTAATTAAAATATGGTGTATATCATAATCAGTAATATTTAAAGAAACTACAACCACGCCATTGTACGAAAATTGAATCCCTTGCGCATCTTCTTCAATAAAAATGATGGGTGATAAGTATAATAAATTCATTAATAAAAGTATTAATTTATCAATTAATTGATATTAATTTTTAAGAATTAATAATCAATTTATATATAATTTTTAAAAAATTCATATTTTTATTAATTAAAAAATTAATTTAAAAATAATAAAAAATAATAAAAATTAAAAAATAAAATTTTATTATCAATAGAAAGAGCTCATTTTTTTGATCACAATGAAATAAATTTCAAGTAAAACGGAGCTAAAATGGAAAAGATATGAATTTTGAAAGATATAAAATAAATAAAAATTAAATAAAAAAAAAGAAAATGGCTCAGCCGGCTCCGTAAGCCGAGCCACCAAGCCAAGCCAAGCCATCAAGCCGACTCAGCCGTTGAAGCCATCAGCCGGTCCACGATCTAGGCGTGGACCGCCAGCTCAGCAAATTCCGGCGAATCAGAGATTGCCACGTGGTGGACCTAGACCCCTTAAGGGTCTACAGAAATTTATCGCGGCTCACAAGGGTAATTTAGTCTTTTCGTCCGACAACAGCGGCGCTGATTGGTTGCGGTGTGCGGTGCGGCCGGTCCACGCGGTCCATGGGAACAGTTATTGCGCGATCGGACGGATGTGGTTGTTTGCGGTCAGGATCGGACGGCTGTGGTTGCTTCCGAATTTTATTCAGATACAAACATCACGCGGATCACCATCGGATGGCAGCGCTCGATCCAGGCGATGATCCGACGGTCCAGAATGCTGTCCGGCGGTGATCAAGACTCCCGAAGCATGATTTGCGGCCAGATTTCCTCGATCAAGCGCGATCCAACGGCCAGAATTTAATCCGACCCGATCTGAGCTTATCTGCATCCGATTTTGATGATTTTTGGACCGTTGGATTCCTATTGAACGGCTGGATTTTATCAGATTTATCCAGAGTCATATCAGAGCTATTTTGATTCAAATTTTATCCAAATTTCTTTGTATTTTGATGATTACAAAGGCTATTAGTCCCATATTGCCTTTAGAAAAAATATCCAGCCCTCCTAGCTCTATAAAAAGGACCCCAGGCCATCAAAAATTGAACATCTCCGATCAAGGTGAAGCTTTGGTACAGGGCGAAGCCAGGCTATGGGTTAAAGGCTGCTTCGAAGCAACGGGTGCCGAGAAGAAGAGCCGAGCTTCTACACCATCTTTCTGCCAATGCCGATCCAAGATCAGAGATCAGGCTATTTTATTTTATTATCTTTTTTTTTAAATTTTATGTATTTAAATTCTAAAATTTTAATTAATAAAAATTTTATTTTTGCATTTTAATTTTTGCATTTTTATTTCTTTAAGATTTATAATCTTAGTAAATTTAAATTCCTGGCAAACTGATTTCAAATCCAAATTTTTGGCGGATTAAACCGTTGCCGGGGAAGGCACGGATATTAAATTTTTGATCTCTTTGATTTTTCTATAAATAAATTATAAATAAAATTTTTATTTTCTTGCTAATTTTTTTTTTTTATTTTGTAGGAAAAGAAAAAAAAGAACAAAAAGAATCAGAAGTTTTGCCTGGTGAGATCAATCCTAACCCTAGTCCTCTTTTCTTTTTATTTTATTTATTTATTTATTTTATTTTTAAATTAATTTAAAAAAATATTCCATTTAAACCTAATTAAAAGCCTCATGATAAGATTAGAAATCCCTAACTGCTTTAGAGCATGCATCATATTAGTTTTATTTTTATTTTTATTTTTATTTTTATTTTTTTTGGTGATTGCTGGAGGCAAGGTAAGCCTTTCAGAATTCAATTAGTTGCATGCATCTAGTTTAAATTGCATAGAAACCCTTTGATTGAATTTTTTTTTTTTTGCATATTCATATTAAATCAAATTAAGGGCACAACCCAATTAAACAAGATAAGGTGGGGATTTGATCACCCTTCCTTAGCCCACAAACAACCAACCAGCATCCTGCATTGACCTAAGCCTTTAAATTTTAAAATCAATTAGACATCAACCCTAGGAACTCGAGCTCAATAGGATAAGGAATCCTAAGAGTTGAACCGGGTTAGGATAAGTCAATTTGACTGGTGTCTAGGAAAGTGGTTCAGGGACGATTGGGCCCGAAGGAAGGTGGTTTCTAATTGGTTCCGTTCGCTTACCTGGCCAAGCATAATTGGTGTCTAAGGCAAGCAACGGGGGGACTCCCACCGACCTTACACTTACCTGGCTAGTTGATTGGCTAATCCTACACTTGGAGGGCTTGAAGGTGACCTTGGCAGTTAGGAGCTGTCTAGATCTAGGATAACCCTTAGTCAGGATTGATTGACCAACTTGATTGCTAACCAACATTAAATCTAATTAAACCTAATTCTTCTCTTTCTTCTTAGTTCTAGGACTCCTTAGGACCTCTTCTTTAGAACTCTTTTTTCTTTCTTCTCCTTTCTCCTCTAAAAATAAAATAAAATAAAAATTAAACTAACTAAAAATTAATAATTAAATTAAATTAAATTAAATTAAAATTAATAAATAAAAATAATTAAAAAAAATTAATTTTTAATATAATAAAATAATAATAATAATAATAAATAAAAAAAATATTCTAAAAATTTTTAAACCATACATTAGGGTTACACTAATACATGCATGGTAGGAAATCGCTTTTTCTGATTTAGTTGAACTTAATTGAATGGTTGATTCACATTAAACATAATAATCAAATGGCTAATATAAATCTAATAGTCCAAAAATTAGATAAAGTTGACCTTCTTGATCAGAAAATAGATCAACTCCTAACCCTAGGTCAACAATCTTCTAATTATCAGGAGAGTTATTCAATCTATGCTAGTCCAACCCATCATGTAAGTGAATATCCTATGACTGCACAGTTTCCATATTTTATCCAAGAACAAGTTCAAGCTACTCAAGGATACTCCAAATTGATTAATGACCCATTTTCAAATTCATATAATTCAGATTGGAGTAACTTTAATTTTTCTTGGACATCCCAACAGACTCAGGCTCAGACCCAAATTTCACTTGAGCAAAATTATCAAAATTATGCCTATAATAATGGTCAGCCTAGTCAGTTTAACCAGCCATCATATTATAATCAGCCTTCATACCCACCTCCTCAACAGACCAATCTAGCTGATGATAGATTTAACCAACTTCAACAATTAATTCTAACTCAACAGCAATCTATCGCCAGACTAGAAGCTCAAATAGGATAATTAGTTGAGTCTAACATGAGGAGAGAACTAGATCAACTACCGAACCTACCAATTTCAAACAACCCACCTAATGACCACCAACCACCTGGATTAAATTATCAATCTAATGTTTCATCTAAGAATCTTCCAATTTGAGAATACCAAAGTAATTCCTGAACTTAAAAGCTATAGGATTCTTATGGACCCATACCAAGACCAGGTGAGAGAGGCTAGTACTGATGCTAGCCAAAATGAAAAATTTAGAGGAACTGGTTAGTACTGAGACTAACCACATAGAAGAACCCAAGCCAGGAATTAGTACTGATGCTAGTTCCAGTTTAAATGAGATAGAAATAAGGGAAAAGAGAATAGATGATTTATCCGAGACTTATAAACCTAATGTCCTATTCCCTTCAACCCTAGAAGCTGGTTCTTCTTATAAAAATCAAAAGGCATGTAATGAAATGTCAATGGAGTTGTTTAAGCAGGATCACATTAATTTACCTCCAGAATTAAAACCGCCTTTAGTCACCATTCCAGCACCCATTGAATCAAACTTAACTCCTAAAACTCCATTCATGAGCATTTTAGAAGAACAAATAGGAGTAATTCTTAATAAACATGGGTCTGAGAATGGAATCATAAAATATATCCCAAAAATTAACAGTGAATATATCAATAATGGGATTAAAAATCAACATCAACTTTCTGAGATTGGCAATCCAAAACCATTGGAATTTGTCAATCCAATATTCGACACAGGATAGTGAGCTACATTGTGTCTGGCTGAAGACGGTAAACTTAGCGCTTGTTGGGAGGCAACCCAATATTTAGTTTTTATCTAATTTATCTTATTTTCTTTTTAGGATAATTTGAATAAGTTGGAGGGAGAGCTCAAATTTGTAAAGGCATGTGCTGGACCAAAAAAAAAAATAAATAAATAAATAAATAAATATATATATACTGAGTTAGGTGTATTCTTCCATGTTCTTTATTACATCCTTTATTTTTTCTTCTCCATTGAGGACAATGTCGATTAAGTTGGGGGGAGAGAAAAATAAAAATTTTAAAATTTTAAGTCCTCGAAAAAGTTAGTATTTAGTATTTAGATACTTGATTATGCTTAAGAATCGAATTAAAACTAAGCATTTTTAAAAAAAAAATTGATACACAGATCAGAGAATCTGTGAGATATTGAGGAATCAAGTATTAAGAAAATTCAATAAAGAGTTAAGTCCAGAACATAAAAAAATTTTTTCTTGGAGCATTTCTAATTATTTCTTACTAGCATCAAAGAAAAGTCTACTTTTTATAGGCTTGTGTAGGGTAACTATACGTTTCTTCATATAAAAATTTATTTTAATAAAATAGTTTCCAAGTACTTCTCACTGAGTAACCGGGCCTCTTTGCCTAAGCAAGCATTGAGTTTCGCGTCAAAAGGTGGGAAGGGCAAAGAAGCTCGTTGTAAAGCTAGTCTTAACTCGTAGCCTATTTGATTCGAGCTAGTAAGCCCGAGGGGTATTCTATACCTAGTGCCCTAAAGCCAACTGGTTTGGGAGTCATTGGCCCAAGACTCGCTACATGGATCAAATAGAAAGCTTAAGGAGTTAAGACACTCAATAGTGGTACAACGTTAAAAAAAAAAAAAAAAAAAAAAAAAAAAAAAAAAAAAAAAAAAAAAACATTGGTTTCCCACCGAGTAACTGGGTCCCGTTGCCTAAGTAAGCAATGATATTCGCATCAAAAAGTGGGCAATGTGAAAATAAAAATTAATAAATGAAGGATGGAAGTAGCAATACACCTGCCTATATGAAAGTTTAGACAAATCAGAGATAAAAGTGGAATAATTTAGAAAAAGTTCTGAAAAATTTAATGTTCTTTACTTAATTTTTCTATTGATAAGTATTAATACCCCAATGATATATCTCATTTAAGCTCTACTGAATATCAATGGCCATTTTGAAAATTGCTTAGGTAAAATTCGAAACTCTAAAGTTAAAAGGTATTTAAAACTAAATTCTTTCTTTACTCGAGGACGAGCAAAGCTTAAGTTGGGGGGTGTGATAAGTATCATAAATTCATCAATAAAAGTATTAATTTATTAATTAATTTATATTAATTTTTAAGAATTAATAATCAATTTATATATAATTTTTGAAAAATTCATATTTTTATTAATTAAAAAATTAATTAAAAAATAATAAAAAATAATAAAAATTAAAAAATAAAATTTTATTATCAATAGAAAGAGCTCATTTTTTTGATCACAACGAAATAAATTTCAAGTAAAACGGAGCTAAAATGAAAAAGAAAAGATATGAATTTTGAAAGATATAAAATAAATAAAAATTAAATAAAAAAAAGAAAATGGCTCAGCCGGCTCCGTAAGCCGAGCCACCAAGCCAAGCCAAGCCATCAAGCCGACTCAGCCGTTGAAGCCATCAGCCGGTCCACGATCTAGGCGTGGACCGCCAGCTCAGCAAATTCCGGCGAATCAGAGATTGCCACGTGGTGGACCTAGACCCCTTAAGGGTCTACAGAAATTTATCGCGGCTCACAAGGGTAATTTAGTCTTTTCGTCCGACAACAGCGGCGCTGATTGGTTGCGGTGTGCGGTGCGGCCGGTCCACGCGGTCCATGGGAACAGTTATTGCGCGATCGGACGGATGTGGTTGTTTGCGGTCAGGATCGGACGGCTGTGGTTGCTTCCGAATTTTATTCAGATACAAACATCACGCGGATCACCATCGGATGGCAGCGCTCGATCCAGGCGATGATCCGATGGTCCAGAATGCTGCCGGCGGTGATCAAGACTCCCGAAGCGCGATTTGCGGCCAGATTTCCTCGATCAAGCGCGATCCAACGGCCAGAATTTAATCCGACCCGATCTGAGCTTATCTGCATCCGATTTTGATGATTTTTGGACCGTTGGATTCCTGTTGAATGGCTGGATTTTATCAGATTTATCAGAGTCATATCAGAGCTATTTTGATTCAAATTTTATCCAAATTTCTTTGTATTTTTATGATTACAAAGGCTATTAGTCCCATATTGCCTTTAGAAAAAATATCCAGCCCTCCTAGCTCTATAAAAAGGACCCCAGGCCATCAAAAATTGAACATCTCCGATCAAGGTGAAGCTTTGGTACAGGGCGAAGCCAGGCTATGGGTTAAAGGCTGCTTCGAAGCAACGGGTGCCGAGAAGAAGAGCCGAGCTTCTACACCATCTTTCTGCCAATGCCGATCCAAGATCAGAGATCAGGCTATTTTATTTTATTTCTTTTTTTTTAAATTTTATGTATTTAAATTCTAAAATTTTAATTAATAAAAATTTTATTTTTGCATTTTAATTTCTTGCTTTTTATTTTTATTGTAATTTAATTTCTGCACTTTAATTATTATTGCTTTGCAAGTAGATGCTAAGATCTAACTAGTAGATCTTAGTACCAAGTTTAAATTTCCTGCATCTTTTAATTTTTGCTTTTTAATTTTCCGACTTCACTTTTGATCTTGAAAACTCTTCTTTTTTCTTTTTCTTTTCAAAAAATCAAAGATTTCAAATCTAAAAACACTACCTTCCCTGTGGATTCGACCCGACTCACTACTATTTACGTTTATTATTTAAAAAATTTGGAAAGGAGCTAGATGTATTCCTCAGTATCGTGATCATGGTCATGATGGTAGAGAAAGTACTTATTAGGATTGTGCTTGCCAGAATGAGTTTGCATTCTTTTTAGCCTCGATAGTTGATCCTTGATCTCCATCAGCGCTTGGGTCTTTGTGTTAGATATGTGTGTGCTCTAGATGCTAGATTGATTGACACTTGTAATTTACTTCTAAAGGCAAAATTATAATTTTGATTATAAATAATAAAATGGGTTATTTTCTATCATAGTGTGTATTTAAAAGTATCTGTGATACATCCATTAAGTTAATGGTAATGATAGTTCATATTTTCAAGAGTTGAAAATTTAAGACATGAATTTTCATTATTAACTCATAAAATACTCCTGACCATAGGATCATCATGAGGATGGTGATTGATTTAGAAGGTTGGTGTACGATCACTTCTTTAGGATAGATGAGTCTTGAATCTACGGTGTAGAGACACTAGAGTGAGAGTACAGGTACTCGTTGATGACTGGCTCGAATCTACCTCGAGCAGTCATAAGAAAGTCTACCTTCTCGTCGATGACTGGCTCGAAGCTACAGTGGTGTCTAGTTCTTTGACTTGAGGTGCATCGACAGTTCACCTTGAAGGTGTTATAGTTTGACTACACCATAACTCGATCTTCTAGCAATTTGAAATCCTAAGGTGTATGTTGGCTATAGCATGTTCATCGTAGGAATTGGATTGCACCAATAGGGGATCTATCTACCTTGGTAGATGAGGAGCAGCCCTATGATGATCATAAGAATCAAGTCCATAAGCCCATGGCCATGGCAGAGTGAAATAAAAAAAAGAGTTTTTATTAGGATTTTCACATTGGACTTGAATCGAATGATTAATTCATATGATGCAAATTAGTGTTTGACGAGATCACCTTAACCCTAATCCAATCAAGGCTCAAGATAGAGGAACTTAATCACATTGGTAACTGCATCGAGAGGTTCATTTTCAATTCTGATGGGTTGCCACCATATGCTGCTAGGTGTCACTAGCAGATTTTGGAAGCAATTAGAATGATTTGAATGATCGATCATACTAGTTGTCTGAATTAGAAAAGTTCTGATCCATCGAAAGGTATTTCAATGATGTCAATGATAAAGATCACGACATATCCCATTACCATACATAATTGAACCTAACTAGATCAGACAAACAGGGGTTTGGATCTGGTGTCACCAATTGGACTAACCCAGTTCAATTGATTTGAATAAGATTCAATTAGGTTTAAGAAAATCATGCTAGCATACGATTAAGCCTAATGTTCTCCTTTAACAATTATTAAAGCTTGTCTTGACTGAGCCAAATGTATTTGAGATCACTCAAAAACTTTTACTTGGTCTGACTGGAGCTTGTCCAGGTCAGAAAAGGATTGTCTTAATTTATGAGATAAATTTAAAACAACACCTATCATTTTCAGTCACCTTCTAATTCCTGTTTTTGGACATTGGTCAAATGTTGATCCTGGACACTTAAACATCTGCCCATGTGTCATGCCCCCATAGGAGAGTACCTGGAGACTTGTCCTCCTACTAAAATGTAGACAGAAAGAGGGTGCATGCCTAGCGAGGCGTGCACCCTATGAGGATAAAAGATGGAGTCCCATACAGATTGGACTCCAGGTTGCTTCAGGGGATTAGACTGTGTGGCTCCAAGAAGTCTTGTTTTACCCAATCTTGGCACCACCTTGGGAGGGTTTTGAGGGTCTCTCATCTGATTAGATTAGATGATGTCATCCCACCAATTAGATTTAGATCTAATTGCATAAAGGATCGTGATTGGCCAGGATGATGTGGCACTGCATGGCGCAGTAGGATCTATACAAACCCTATCTACGCCTAGAATTTAATGCTTCTACCTTTAGCCCATGCCACATAGCCTCTCTCCCTCCTTCTCCATGCCACCCTCTGGTCCTCTCTCTCCTCTCCACGCCTAAAGGCTTTTGGGCATGAACAAGATGCGATCCAAGCAAGTGAAAGGTGCCAGAAAAGGAAGAAGGTAGTACTGCTTCAAGAGACAACGACTGTTCTTCAAAAGTAGTTTTGAAGACCTTCAAGATTAGATCTAGATCTAATTTTTGAAGGATTGATTAAGAAGGAGAAGATCTCTAGATCCTACTTGAGTGGATACCAGTAGAGGCTAGACTCTTGCGTGGCTACATCCAGAATCTCAGATAAATATAAGGATCATCACAGGATAATTGGATTACCCAAAATAAAGATATAATTAAATTAGATTTAATTTTTATTTTTTTATTATCTAATAAATAAAATCAAATATGAGGAGTCTCAGATCTGGTTAGGATCTTAGAGAAAAAAATTTTGAAATATCCCTCCTGATCCAATCAGATCTAAACGAACCTGACCTAAAAAATAGATTTTTTTCTTCAACTAGTATCAGAGCCAGGTTCCATAATTCATTAGATCTAATTTTAATTTATTTTTGATCTAATAATTAGATAATTTTAGATGTCACATTAGATGTGATTAGATCTAAAATCAAAAAATTAAAAATTAAATAATCTAGATCTAAGATGTATGACTAGACTAGGAATAGAATTATTCTATGTGTAGTCTAGCATGATCATAATTTTAATTTGATTAATTATAATTTTTAGATCTATTTATTTATTATTTTTTGATATTACAAATATTATAATTAGATCTAGAAAATAAAAAATAAATTTATTTAATTTGTTCATATGAGATATCATAGATACATGTTTAGACTAGTTGTAGAATAGTTCTACAAAATTATCTAGAATAAATTTTAATTTGATATGATCAAATTTTGATTTTTTTTAAAATATTTATGAGATAATTTAGATCTAAAAATATGCATGATATGATACATGAGATGTATGCAACATATGTTTTTAGTTAGATCAATTTTTATATATGTGATATATGATGTAGATCTAACTAGTTTTGTAGATTTATCATGTTTCTGATTAAGGCATTCTCCTTGGCCATCCGATCATAAGAATGAAGTAGAGTTTAAAGGCCCTTTCCTTCCAATTGATGGGGTGTTCTTATGGTATGTAGGGGTGCTGCGTGTTCATCCTTAATCAAAAATCAAAAACTTATTTTCTACAAAACACTAAATCCTGAAATCCTAGGATTTTATATACATGTTTTGTTTATGAACCCTAAACTTAATTAAGAATTATGATTATGAAATATATTAGATCTAAAATTAAGAATTTTTAGATCTAAGATATATTCATAAAATTAGATTCGGACTTGGGTAGCTCAATTAGGTCTAAGCGGTTGATCAAACCGAATCAAGAGTTGGTTAGATGGGATCAAGAGTGCTTAAATTGACCAGCCTAATAGGATTAAGTCTGAGTCAAGATCGAGTCACATGAGTGATATCAATCAAGTTAAGACCTAATTAGGCTCAGTGGTTAGAGTCTGGATTGTAGGCTAACCCAATTGGTTCTGGCTCAACAATTTGGTGTCTAAGATAAGTTTGGCAGATACGACCGATTGGTTTTTAATTGGAAGCTACTCGAACTCGAATGCATTCTTGTTGAGTTAATGGCATATTCCTTCCATCGGTCTCACTTACCTGACCATATTTATCACCCAGTCCTGATCTAAGGTGGCTAATAATCGAGCTAACCCATGCCACTAGGTTAGTCATAATGGTTATGGCTATGTCAAGTCAAGTTTAAAGAGACCTAAATCAAATCTTCCTAAGAAAAGATTAAGTCTAAGGTCTTCCACCATTGTAGATGTGCGGGCCCTTCCCAGGATTGATTGTTCTCGACTGGATCACAGTGGCTCAGTTGCACCGAAAAGATGCAACCATGTCTATTAGGCATTGGATGCTATGGGCTGGAGGATGGATTGGGCTCAATATTCCGGATATGGTGAGAGACCCAATTAGAAATCCAATCTATGCAAATGGTGGGTCTGACTTAACTAAGGAGTGGATCAATATTTCAAACATGATGAGATTCATGAATTAGAGATCAAGTCTGGATGCATAATGATCAGAGAATCATTGGACAAGAGTTGTTCACTCATTGACTAACCCATCACTAATAATTGTTAGGTGAGGTGATGAGTCGGTTGGTGGGACTGCACCACCCACTAGAAATCAGTAATCGTAGAGATTTTTGCATATTTACAAAGGAAGTGTAGGGATCCGAGAAAATAGTGAGAGCTAATTTGTTTAAAAAAATAAATCTCTAAATAAATTGGTCAAGTCTTAATTACAAAATCTAACTAAAAATTTTGACTCTCTACATGAAAAATAAAAATGTCTGTGTCCAACCCACTAGCCCGTATCTTGAACACCTATAGACTGACCAGACCCAATTACAAGGATTGACTCCAAAACTTTAAAATCATTTTGGATTTCGAGAAGTTGACTCATGTATTGAACCAGGATCCCCCCACCTTACCAACTCGGTCGTCTGCTGAACAAAGAGCATCCCTTGATAAATGGGGATGAAGATAATAAGGTTAGATACTACATGTTGGGCTCGATGTTTGATGAGCTTCAACACCAACATGAAGAAGATATCAAGACTGTCCACCAAATGTTGGCTCACCTGCAAAAATTATTTGGTGAATAGAGTGGCACAGCCAAATATCAGATCACTAAATGACTATTTAAGGCTAAAATGCATGATGGACAGTCAGTCCAAGATCATTATCTGATGAATGATCAAGGACTTGAAAGAGCTTGAGAAGCTCGGAGTGAAGTTAGACCAGGATTTGCAGAGTGATATAATTCTGCAATCCTTGACTGATGCATATGGGCAATTCATCATGAACTACCATATGCATAAACTTCAGAAATACTCTAGGCCGAGCTTATGAATATGCTGGTTACTGCTGAGCTTTCTATGAAAAGGTTCTAAAGGCTCAGTACTTGCTATGAAATGGACTTCTTCCAAGAGAAAGTCTTTTGGAAAGAAGAAGAAATCTATGAAAAAGCAAAAGGTGGAAAAAAAAAGAAGGCAAGACTGAAGAAGAAGGCCGCTGACAAAGAAAAGTATTTTCATTGTAATACTGATGGCCACTTGAAAGTAGAACTGCCCTACATACCTGGCCACCTAAAGAAGAAGAAGGAGATCCTTCTGGAGGTATGCTCGTTATTGAGTCTAACCTTACGGTTTCTTCTGCATCCAATTGGATGCTTGACTCTGGTTCTAGTGCTCATTTGTGCACTTTCATGTAGGGTTTTGAGGATAGCAGGAGGCTGAGGGATGGTGAGATGATCCTATGCATTGAAAATGGAGTAAGGATTGCTGCTATGGTCGTGGAAACTTACCCTTTTCGACTACCATCTAGCTTAGATTTAGTAGTTAAGGATTGTTATTCTGTGCCTGTTGCAAGCAAAAATTTGATTTTTGTTTTATGTTTAGCACAAGAACGCTATGTAATTAGTTTTCTTAAGAATCATTGTAATATTCTTTATGAAAGAAATAAAATTGCAAGTGATTTTCTTATTAACGGTCTCTACCAGTTACATATTGATGTATCTATCTTTAATATCGAGCAAAATGTGAATGCCATAAGATCAAAATGACCCCAGGATAGTCCAAACGAAAGGTATCTATGGCATCTAAGGCTAGGTTATATAACAGAAGATAGGATTAACAAATTAGAGAAAATCAAACTATTGAGTCCGTTGACTTCTGAGTCATATCCAATTTGTGAATCATGTCCTTATGGCAAAATGACTAAGCTTCCTTTTGTAGGACATGGGAAAAGGGCCACGGAACTACTTGTCCTAGTACATATTGATGTGTGCGGCCCATTTGATGTGCCAGCTAGAGGTAACTTTGTTTACTTCATAACCTTTATCGATGATTTATCTTATATGGGTATGTGTATCTTTTGAGACACAAGTCTGAAGCCTTTGAAAAGTTTAAGAAATTCAGACATGAAGTTGAAAAGCAAACTAAAAAATCCATTAAGCAAAATGGCATAGTCCCATCATGCATCATTAAATCCAATTTAATAGAGATTCCATGCCACCCTTTGGTCCTCTCTCTCCTTCTTTATTAGCGCAATGAGGCGTAATAGAATGCAGTTTACCCACACAACTTCGTGTGATTCTCTGAAAACTCCATAGAAGTTGGTTCAAAGTGGTAAGGGGTTATCTTAAAGTATTTTTTGTTTCAAACAGATCAAGTTTCATTGCAATCCGAGTTCGTTTGAGTCACGAACTTGGCAGTTTTATCTGACTGCATAGAGTCCTATGGGAATGGAGATTCTAAGTTTATCCTTATCTTATACTTAGAGAGTTGACTTCGTGAGAGACTTGTAACTTGGGGTTGTTCCTATATAAAAGGACACTCAAGGATGGGGTTAGAGATTAGAGAGGGAAAGAAACAGATCATCTAAGGATCCTCTTGTATCTGTGAGAGATCGACAGACCGGAAGAGCTTCTATTGTAAACCAGCAAGTGGTTATTTAATAAAAGTTCTCTTCCCCATATTTCTTCTTCTTCTTCTTCATGGTGTTTGCTGGTGTCGCATTCCACTATGTTCTATTATTGTTGGGCATGGCCTAAGTCATAGAGACTAGGTTCCCATGCTAGGGAGGCTAATTAGTTCTCTTCTGCTCTATGAAGAGCCAACCGAGCCACACGTTGTTGGGATTTGCTCTGAGATCCTTTTGTACGTGACAGTTGGTATCAGAGCAATATCGAAAATGTAGAAGACAACCTCTACATCAACATCCATGGTGGGAATGGGGGATTCATTATCCTCGACCTTGGATCCTAATCCTGCATCAGGAGGAGGCATGGCAATGGGTGGAGCGCATCTAGTTGATGATTCCCTACAAGGGCTATGGATTGCATCTCCAATTATCTCCACCGACAATCGACTATGGAAGTGCGGGGCCCAAATAGCTGAGGTTGAAGGGCGAGTTGAGGACATCGAGGGTAAGGATGCAACCCTTCGAGGTGAGATCGCTGCTCAGCTGAATCAAATTTCTTTCGATATGGAGCAGTGCTATGAGAAAGTGCAGTAGTGCAATAAGGAGTTGGAGACCATGGTGAAGGCTCTCCAAATATAGGTGGTTGACCTTTCAAAGGAAAAAACTACCGTGGGTATATCCGCTTCTACCTTGACAATGGAGGTCATAAGTAAGGCTACGCGTCCCCTGCACAAGCTTGATGTTCCCAAGCCACAAGAGTTCTATGGGCAGCGGTCTGTAAAGGAGGTAGATAACTTCCTTTTCACCATGGAACAATACCTACAGGTTACCGGCATAAGGGGTGAAGCCAAGAAGGTGAGCACGGTGGCCATGTTCTTGAGGGATGTGGCGATGCTTTGGTGGCGACGTCGGGCTGACGATGTGAAGTGAGGGGCTATTCCAGTCACCACTTGGGTATAGTTCCAAACTTAACTTCGGAAGCAATTCTTCCCCGAGTTCGCTAAGGATAATGCTCGAGCATGACTATGGCTACTCACGCAAAAGGATGATGTGCATGAGTATGTGCGAGAGTTCAGCAAATTATTGTTGGAGGTACCAGACCTCAATCAGGAGGATTTTCTCTTCACCTTTCTTGACAGGCTCAAACCATGCCAAGATAGAGTTGCAACGAAGAGTCAAGAGTTTGAATGAGGCGATAGCTCAAGCGGAGGCTCTCATTGAGTTCAAGACTCAACCCACAACTCCCAAAGCCCAAGCATCTAAATAGGGCAAAGATGGAGGAGCAAAATCGGGTCACAAGGGAGGTGGAAAAGGCTCTAATCTAGGCTCCTCAAGTGGATGGGCTTCCCAAGCGAAGGGCAAAGGGGTGGTGCAAGGTACCAGCACTATCTCATGCTACATTTGCAATGGACCACATAAGGTGAAGGATTGTCCATTGAGGGGCAAGATCGCATCTATGATGGCGGAGGAGCAGCAAGAGACCAACCAAAGGATGGGTTAACTCAGTCTCAATGCCCTAAAGGCCATGGGGTCATGAGGCCTACTCTACACACCTATCAATATCAATGGTCACACCTTCCAGGCACTCATTGATATGGGTGCCACCGACTTCTTCGTGGACTTAGCAACAGCGAAGAAGCTCAACCTGAAGATTGAGCATGATGAGCACACATTCAAGGCGGTCAACTCCATAGAGGTTGCTACAAGTGGAACAACCAAGGATGTTGAGATCCAATTTGGTACATGGACTGGATGGGTGACAATGGTGGTCATCCCTATCGACGACTACGAGGTGGTCATCTGTATGTCTTTGCTAACCCAGCTACATGCCATGGTAAAGGTGGATTCAAATGTGGTGGTGGTTCTGAATTCGAGCGGACCTTGCATGGTTCAAGGGAATCGAGTTAGAGGGACTCCGCAGTGAGTCCTATCGGCAATGCTGCTTGCTAAGGGGCTGAGAAGGGGACTTCCAACATACATTGCGTCCATTGAAGAGGAAGAGCTGCTGGAGGGAGAAGAGATCCCAGTACCCAACGAGGGTGTTCTCACTAAATTTGGGGATGTGATGCCCCCTGAATTACCCAAGCGATTACCACAAAGAAGAGAAATTGATCAATGGATTGATTTGGTGTAGGGAGCACATCCACCAGCTCAAACACCATATAGGATGGCCCCACCAAAACTTCAGGAGCTGAGGAGACAGCTAACGGAGTTGGTGGACAGCGGGTTCATCCGACCTTCGAAGAGTCCACATGAAGCATTGGTACTTTTCAGAAGAAGAATGATGGTTCATTGAGACTCTACATCGACTACAGGGCCCTCAACAAACTCACGGTGAAGAACAAGTACCCCATTCCATGGATTGATGATTTGTTCGATCAACTTGGTAAGGCACTATAGTTTTTGAAGTTGGATCTGTTAGATATATGTGCCCAAGAAGCTAGATTAGCTGACACTTGTAATACACTTCTAAGAACAAAACTATAATTTTAACTATAAATAGTAAAATGGGTTATTTTCTATCATAATGTGTATTTGAAAGTATCTATAATACATCCCTTAAGTTAATGGTAATAATAGTTCATATTTTCAGGAGTTAAAAATTTAAGATATGAATTTTCATTATTAACTCATAAAATCCTTCCGACCATAGGATCGTCAGGAGGATGGTGATTAATACAGAAGGTTGGTGTACAATCGCTTCTTTTGGATAGATTAGTCTTGAATCTATGGTGTAGAGACAACAAAGCGATAGTACAGGTACTCGTTAGAGAATGAGGGCACTGAGCGTGACCACCTCGAGCAGTCATAAGAAAGTCTACCTTATCATCGATGACTGACTTGAAGCTATAGTGGTGTATCTAGTTCTTTGATCTGAGGTGCATTAATAGTTCACCTTGAGGGTATTATAGTTTGACTACACCATAACTCAATCTCCTAGCCATTTGGAACCCTGAGGTGTATGTTGGCTATAGCATGTTCATTGTAGAAATTGGATTGCACCAATAGGGGATCTATCTACCTCGGTAGATGAGGAGCAGCCCTATGATGATCATGAGAATCAAGTCCATAAGCCCATGGCCATGGCAGAGTGAAATAATAGAAATAGTTTCTATTAAGGTTTTCACATTGGACTTGAATTGAATGATTAATTCATATGATGGAAATTAGGGTTTGATGAGATCACCTTAACCCTAATCTGGTTCGGACTCAAGATAGAGGAACTTAATCACATAGGTACTGTGCCAAGAGGTTCGCTTTCAGTTCTGATGGGTTGCCACCATATGCTACTAGGTGTCACTGATAGATTTTGGAAGCAATTAGAATAATTTGGATGATCGATCATACTAGTTGTTTGAATCAAAAAAGTTTTGATCCATCGGAAGGTATTTTGATGATGTCGATGATAGAGATCATGACATATCCCATTACCATATGGAACTAAATCTAACTGGGTCATACAAACATAAGGGTTTGGATCTGGATATCATCAATTGGATTAATCCAGTTCAATTGATTTGAATAAGATTCAATTAGGTTCAAGAAAATCATGCTAGCACACGATTGAGCCTAATGTTCTCCTTTAACAATCATTAAAGCTTATCTCGACAAAGCAAAGTATGTTTGGGTTCACTCAGAAATCTTTACTTGGTTTGACTGAAGCTTTTTCACATCAGAAAAGGGTTGTCTTAATTTATGAGATAAATTTGAGACAACACCTGCCATTTTCAGTCACCTGCTAAATCTTGTTTTTGGACATGGATCAAATGTTGACCCTGGACACTTAGACATTGCTCATGTGTCATGCACCCATAGGAGAGTACCTGGGGACCTGTCCCCCTGCTAAAAAGCAGATAGGATGGGGGTGCATGCCTAGGGAGGCATGCGCCCTATGAGGATAAAAGATGGAGTCCCATACAGATGGGACTCCAGGTTGCTTCAGGGGATTAAACTGTGTGGCGCCAAGAAGTCTTGTTTGACACCATCTTGGCACCACCTTAGGAGGGTTTTGAGGGTCTGTCATCTGATTGTATTAGATAATATCATTCCATCAATCAAATTTAGATCTGATTGCATAAAGGGTCATGATTGGCCAGGATGATGTGGCACTGCATGGCGCAGTAGGGTCTATATAAACCCTATCTGTGCCTAAAATTTAATTCTTCTGCCTTTAGCCCACACCACATAGCCCCTCTCCCTCCTCCATGCCACCCTCTGGTCCTCTCTCTCCTCTCCATGCCCAAGGACTTTTGGGCACGAACAAGGTGCGATCCAAGCAAGTGAAAGGCGCCAGAAAAGGAAGAAGGCAGCACTACTGCAAGAGACAAGGACTGTTCTTCAAAAGTAGTTTTGAAGACCTTCAAGATCAGATCTAGATCTGATTTTTGAAGGTTTGATTGAGAAGAAGAACTTTAGATCCTACTCGAGTGGATACCGGTAGAGGCTAAGCACCTGCATGGCTACATCCAGAACCTCAGGTAAACATCGAGATCATCATAGGGTAATTGGATTACCTAAAATAAAGGTATAATTAAATTAGATTTAATTTTTATTCTTATTTTTATTATGAAATCAATAAGATTAGATCTGAGGAGTCTCAGATCTGATTTGGATCTTGGAGAAATTTTTTTTAAAATATCCCTCCTGATTCAATCAAATTTGAATGTACCTGATCTGAAAAATAGGTTTTTTCCTTCAATTGGTATCAAAGCCAGGTTCCATAATTTATTAGATCTAATTTTAATTTATTTTTTATATAATAATTAGATAATTTAAGATGTCACATTAGATGTGATTAGATCTAAAATCAAAAAATTAAAATTTAAATAATCTAGATCTAAGATGTATGAGATGCATGACTAGACTAGGAATAAAATTATTCTATGTAGTCTAGCATAATCATAATTTTAATTTAATTAATTATAATTTTTATATTTATTTATTTATTATTTTTTAATATTATAAATATTATAATTAACATCTAAAAATAGCAAATAATAAATTTATTTAATTTTAAATTTATCATATGAGATATGATAGATGCATGACTTAGACTAGTTGTAGAATAGTTCTACATAATTATCTAGATTAGAATTTTATTTTGATATAGATCAATTTAAATCTAATTTTTTAGATTATTATGAGATAATTTAGATCTGAAAACATGCATGATATGATGCATGAGATGTATGCAAAACATATTTTTTAGTTAGATCAATTTTTATATATATGATATATGATGTAGATCTAACTAGTTTTGTAGATTTATCATGTTTCTGATTAAGGCATTTTCCTTGGTCGTCTGATCATAAGAATGAAGTAGGATTTAAAAGCCCTCTGCTTTCATTTGATGGTGTGCTGCGCGTTCGTCCTTAATCAAAAATTAAAAACTTATTTTCTGCAAAATCCTAGATCTTGAAATCCTAAGATTTTATATACAAGTTTTGTTTATGAATCCTAAACTTAGTTGAGAATTAAGATTATGAAATATATTAGATCTAAAATTGAGAATTTTTAGATCTAAGACATATTCGTAAAATTGGGTTCGGGCTTGAGTAGCTCAATTAGATCTAGCAGTTGATCAAACCAAATCAAGAGTTGGTTAGGTGGGATCAAGAGTACTTAAATTAACTAGCCTAATAGGATTAAGTCTGGGTCAAGGTCGAGTAACATGAGTGATCGATCAAGTTAAGATCTAATTAAGCTTAGTGGTTAGAGTCTGGATTGTAGGCTAATCCGATTGGTTTTGGCTCAATAATTTGGTGTCTAAGGTAAGTTTGGTAGATATGACTGACTGGTTCTTAATATGGAGCTACTCGACTCAAATGCATTCTGGTTAAGTTAATGGCATATCCCTTCCACCAATCTTACTTACTTGGCCATATTTGTCATACCAGTCCTGATCCAAGATGGCTAACAATTTGAGCTAACCCGTGCCACTAGGTTAGTCATAATAGTTATGGCTATATCAAGTCAAGTTTAAAGAGACCTAAACCAAATCTTCCTAAGAAAAGATTAAGTCTAAGGTCTTCCACCATTGTAGATGTGCGGGCGCTTCCTAGGATTGATTGTTCTCGGCTGGTCACAGTGGTTCAGCTACACCGAAAAGACACAACCATGTCTATTGGGCATTGGATGCTATGGGCTAGAGGATGGATTGGGCTCAATATTTCATATATGGTGAGGACCCAATTAGAAATCCAATCTGTGCAAATGGTGGGTCTGACTTAACTAAGAAGTGGATCAATATTTCAGGCACGGTGAGATTCATGAATTAGAGACAAAGTCTAGGTGCACCATGATTAGAGAATCATTGGAACAAGAGTTGTTCACTCATTGGCTAAGCCCATCATCCAATAACTGTTAGGTGAGGTGATGAGTCAGTTGGTGGGACCGCACCACCCACTAGAAATCAGTAATCATGAAGATTTTTGCATCTCTACAGAGAGAGTGTAGGGATCTGAGAAAATAGTGGGAGCTAATTTATTTAAAAATCAAAATCCTCTAAACAAATTGGTCAAGTCTTAAATATAAAATCTAACTAGAAACTTTGACTCTCTACAGGAAAAAAAGAAAAATATCTGCGTCCAACCCAATAACACGTATCCTAGACACACCATAGACTGATCTGGACCCAATTATAAAGATTGGCTTCAGAAACTACAAAATTATTTTAGGGTTTGAGAAGTTGACTCATGTATTTGGATCCAGGATCCCTCCCACCTTACCAGCTCGTCCATCCACTGAACAGAGAGCGTCTCTTAACAAATGGATGGATACGAAGATAATAAGGCCAGATACTACATGTTGGGCTCGATGTCTTTGATGAGCTCCAGCGCCAACATGAAGATATCAAGGACTGCTCGCCAAATGTTGGCTCACCTGTACAGGAGATTGTTTGGTGAACAGAGTCGCGCAGCCAAATATCAGATCACTAAATGACTATTTTAAGGCTAAAATGCATGATGGGCAGTCAGTCCAAGATCACTGTCTGATGAATGATCAAGGACATGGAAGAGCTTGAAAAGCTCGGTGTGAAGTTAGGACTTGGATCTACAGAATGATATTATTCTGCATAATCCTTGACTGATGCATGTATGGGCAATTCATCATGAACTTACCACATGCATAAACTTCAAAATTCCTTGGCCGAGCTTAATGAATATGCTGGTTACCGCTGAGCTTTCTATGAAAGGTTCTAAAGGCTCAGTTCTTGCTATGGAACGGACTTCTTCCAAAAGAAAGTCTTATGGAAAGAAAAAGAAGTCTGTGAAAAAGCAAAAGGTGGAAGGATCAAAGAAGAAGAAGGCAGAGCCGAAGAAGAAGGCCGATGATCAAAGGAAAAGTGTTTCCATTGCAACAGCGACGGCCATTGGAAGCGGAACTGCCCTACTTACCTGGCCACCCTAAAGAACAAGAAGGAAGGGTCCTTCTGGAGGTATGCTCGTTATTGAGTCTAACCTTACGATTTCTTCTGCATCCAGTTGGGTGCTTGACTCTGGTTCTAGTGCTCATCTGTGCACTTCCATGCAGGGTCTTGAGGATAGCAGGAGGCTGAGGGATGGAGACATGATCCTACGCATCGGTAATGGAGCAAGAGTTGCTGCAGTAGCCGTGGGAACATACCCTCTTCGATTACCATCTGGTTTAGACTTAGTTTTAAAAGACTGTTATTATGTGCCTGCAGCTAGCAGGAATTTGATTTCTATTTCATGCTTAGCACAAGAAGGTTATGTGATCACCTTTTCTTTAAGGACCATTGTAACATTCTTTATGAAAGAAATAAAATTGCAAATGGTTTTCCTTATTAATGGTCTTTATCAGTTACATATTGATGTACCTATTTTAACTATCGAGCAAAACGTGAATGCCAAAGATCAAAATGACCTAGGGATAGTCCAAACGATAGATATCTATGGCACCTAAGATTAGGTCATATAGCAGAAGATAGGATTAACAAATTGGAGAAAAATGGGCTATTGAGTCCATTGACTTTTGAGTCATATCCAACTTGTGAATCATTGTCTTCAAGGCAAAATGACTAAACTCCCTTTTGTTGGACATGGGGAGAGGGCCACAGATCTCCTTGCCCTAGTACATACTGATGTGTGCGGCCCATTTGATGTGCCGGCTAGAGGCAATTTTGTCTACTTCATTACCTTTACCGATGATCTGTCTAGGTATGGGTATGTGTATCTTATGAGACACAAGTCTGAAGCCTTTTGAAAAGTTCAAAGAATTCAGACATGAAGTAGAAAAGCAAAAACTGAAAAAACCCATTAAGGTTCTTCGATCAGATCGAGGAGGTGAATACCTTAGTCGGGAATTTCCTAGACTATCTCAAGCAAAATGGCATAGTCTCTCAATGGACTCCACCTAGGAATGCCTCAACTCAATAGGGATTTCAGAATGGAGGAAATCGGACCCTATTAGATATGGTTCGATCCATGATGAGCTTCACAGATCCTTTCCTGATTTTTTTTGGGGACATCAGTCTGTTAACTTCAATATATTTACTGAATAGGGTTCCTTCTAAAATCCGTTCCTACCACACCGTATCAGATATGGCATGGTAAGAAACCAAGTCTGAGTCATCTCAGAATTTGGGATTGTCCGGCTCATGTCAAAAGACAGCAAGCAGACAAGTTAGAGTATAGGTCCTTTAGAGCTCGATTCATAGGATATCCTAAAGAGTCATTAGGATATTATTTCTACATTCCATAAGACCACAATGTGATTGTGAGTCAGTATGCCATCTTTCTTGAAAAATAGTTTATTCAAGATGGTGGCATTGGAAAGCAGATCAAGCTCGAGGAGAAAATCTCATAAGAACAACGAGCTAAGGACCCTATAGAACCAATTCAGGTTGAGCCAATACAATCACACTACCTCCTCCACCTCGAAGATCGGAAAAAGAGGTTTCTCGTCCCCCTGAGAAGATACTTAGGTACTTATTTCAGAGGAAGTAGAGAAAATGTTCCTTATAGGTAATGGAGTTGATGGTGATGATCTCAAAACCTATGACGAGGCGATATCAGATATCGACTCCGAGAAATGGTTAGAGGCAATGAAGTCAAAAATTGACTCGATGCACTCAAACCAAGTCTGGACCTTGGTAGATCCACCAGAAGGTATAGTACCTATTGGGTGTAAATGGATCTTCAAGAGAAAAAATTGGTGCAGATGGAAATGTGGAGACATTCAAAGGCTAGATTAGTGGCAAAAGGGTTATAGTCAGCACGAAAGGCATTGACTATCAGGATACCTTTTTGCAAGTAGCTATGCTAAAATCCATCCGCACATTGCTTGCTGTTGCAGTCCTATTTCGATTATGAAATATGGCAAATGGACATGAAAACGGCATTCTTAAATGGATACCTTGAGGAAGATATCTATATGGAACAGCCGCTAGGTTTCACATTCCAGTGATACTGATCACAAGGTATTGCAAGCTGCAAAGGTCCATATATGGACTTAAGCAAGCATCTCGGAGCTGGAACACTCGTTTTAATGATGTGATCAAATTATTTGGTTTCATCAAGAAATGAAGAGGAACCATGTGTTTTCAAAAAAGGTCAGTGGGAGCGCTATTGTCTTCCTCGTACTTGTACGTGGATGACATCCTCCTTATTGGGAATGATATTCCCATGTTGACCATAGTCAAAATATGGTTATCCAAAGGAATTCTCCATGAAAGACCTAGGTGAAGCATCCTTTATTCTAGGAATTAAGGTCTATAGGGATAGACCGAATAGGATGCTAGGACTTTCACAGAAGATGTACATAGAGAAAGTACTAAAGAGGTTTAGTATGGAAAACTCTAAGAGGGGATTAATACCCTTCAGACATGGTATTCATCTCTTCCAAGAAGATGTGCCCAACACACCTGAGGAGAATAGAATGCATGAGCAAGATCCCTTATGCTTCTGCAATAGGGAGCCTCATGTATGCCATGCTATGTACACGACCTGATATAGCCCATGCTGTGAGTGTCACAAGCAGATATCAGTCAAATCCAGGTGAAGAACACTGGACTTCTATGAAATGTATCCTTAAGTACTTGAGAAGAACTAAGGATATCATGTTGGTTTTTGGTAATGGAGTCCAAGTCTAGGGGTATATAGACTTGGATTTTATATCCAATATTGATGATCGAAAGTCGATATCTGGGAGTCTGTTTATGTATATTGGTAGTGCTGTCAGTTGGAAGAGTTCCAAGCAGACAGTGATAGCAGATTCTATCATGGAAGTAGAGTACATCGCTGCATCAAAAGTTACAAAGGAGGCATTCTAGTACAAGAAGTTTGCCGTAGAGATCAGAGTGATGCCATCGGATGCCATTTTTCTGTACTGCGATAATAATGGTGCCATAGTCCTTGCTAAGGTGCTGAGATCTCATCAGAAATCCAAGCACATCGAGCTGCGATACCACCTCATCCGTGATTGTCTTGAGAAAGATTACGTCGAGGTCAAGAGAGTCGACTCTGCAGACAATACGACAAACCCACTTACAAAGCCGTTGGGCTAGAAGAAGATTGAAACCCTCCTTAAGAAGATGGGACTTAGATTTGTAGCTAATTGGCTTTTAGGTCAAGTGATAGTTTGTTAGATATATGTGCCCTAAAAGCCAGATTGGCTGATACTTATAATACACTCCTAAGGGCAAAGTTATAATTTTAACTATAAATAATAAAATGGATTATTTTCTATCATAGTGTGTATTTCAAAGTGTCTGTGATACATCCCTTGAGTTAATGGTAATGATAGTTCATATTTTTAAGAGTTGAAAATTGAAGACATGAATTTTCATTATTAACTCATAAAATGCTTCTGACCGTAGGATTATCATGAGGATGGTGATTGATCCAGAAGGTTGGTGTACGATCGCTTTTTTTGGATAGATGAGTCTTGAATCTACAGTGTAGAGACATTGGAGCAATAGTATAGGTACTTGTTAAAGAACGAGAGCACTGAGCATGATCACCTTGAGCAGTCATAAGGAAGTCTACCTTCTCGTCGATGACTGACTCAAAGTTGCAGTGGTGTATCCTGTTCTTTGATCTGAGGTGCATCGACAGTTCACCTTGAGGGTATTATAGTTTGACTGCACTATAACTTGGTCTCCTAGCTATTTGGAACCCTGAGATGTATGTTGCCTATAGCATGTTCATTGTAGGAATTGGATTGTACCAATAGGAGATCTATCTACCTCGGTAGATGAGGAGCAACCCTATGATGATCATGAGAATCAAGTCTATAAGCCCATGGCCATTGCAGAGTGAAATAATAGAAAGAGTTTCTATTAGGGTTTTCACATTGGACTTGAATCGAATGATTAATTCATATGACGGAAATTAGGGTTTGCTGAGATCACCTTAACCCTAATCCGATCAAGGCTTAAGATAGAGGAACTTAATCACACAGGTAACTATACTGAAAGGTTCATTTTTAGTTCTGATGGGTTGCCACCATATGCTACTAGGTGTCACTGACGGATTTTGGGAGCAATTAGAATGATTTGGATGATCGATCATACTAATTGTCTGAATTAGAAAAGTTTTGATCCATCGGAAGGTATTTCAGTGATGTTGATGATAGAGATCGCAACATATCCCATTACCATACATAACTGAACCTAACTGGGTCCCACAAACAAGTGTTTGGATCTAGATATCATTAATTGGATTAACCTAATTCAATTGATTTGAATAAGTTTCAATTAGGTTCAAGAAAATCGTGCTAGCACACGATTGAGCCTAATGTTCTTCTTTAACAATCATTAAAGCTTATCTCGACTGAGTCAAATGTGTTTGGGCTCACTCAGGAACCTTTACTTGGCCTGACTAGAGCTTGTCCAGATCAGAAAAGGATTATCTTAATTTATGAGATAAATTTGAGACAACATCTACCATTTTCGATCATCTGCTAAATCTTGTTTTTAGACATTGGTCAAATATTGATTCTGGATACTTAGACATCCGTCCATGTGTCATGCACCCTTAGGAGATTACCTGGGAACTTGTCCCCCTACTAAAAAGTAGATAGAAAGGGGGCACATGCCTAGGGAGGCGTGCACCCCATGAGAATAAAAGATGGAGTCCCATACAAATGGGACTCTAGGTTGCTTCAGGGGGATTAAACTATGTGGTGCTAAGAAGTTGAAGGAAAAACCTAGTTTTCTGAATCAGATTCGTTTCAAGAGAGATATTTTAAAAAAATTTTCTCTTAAATCTAGATTAGATTTGAGACTTTTCAAATCTAGTATTATTGATCTAATAAAATAAAATAAAATAAAATAAAGAATAAATTAAATCTAATTTAATTTATCTTGTTGAGGGTAATCTGATTATCCTGTGATGATCTTGATGTCTGCTTGAGATTCTAGATCTAGCCATGCAAGTGTCTGGCCTCTATCGGTATCTACTCAGATAGGATCTGGAGATCTTCTTTTTCTTTATCATCTCTCCAAAAATTAGATATGCATCTAATTTTGAAGATCTTCAAAACTCCTTTCGAAGATGTGAGTTGTCTCTTGCAGTAGTGCTGCCTTCTTCCTTTTCATATCGCCTTTCTCTTGCTTGGATTGCCCCAAACTGAAGCCCAAAAATTCTTGGATGTGGGTAGGAGAGAGAAGACCTAAAGATGGCATGGAGAAGGGAGAGGGGCAGCCTTGTGGCATGGGCAATGGGTCAAGCTTCTTAGATCTTGGTGTAGACGGGGTTTTTATAGACCCTATTGCGCCATGCAGTGCCACATCATCCTGATCAATCACCACCTTTTATAAAATTAGATCTAAATCTGATTGGTGGGATGACATCATCTGAACCAATTAGATGAGAGCCCCTCTGAATCATCCTTAGATGGCTCTAAGACTGATCAAAGATAAGTCTTTGGCGCCACCTAGGTAGAAACCTCGAAGCAACTGGAGTCCTATCTATATGGGACTCCAGATGCTCTATCCATGGGCGCATGCTTCCCTAGGCATACGCCCCTTATCCATCTACTTTTTAGCAGGTGGACTGGTCCAAAAATTCTCTCCTATGGGTGCATGACACATGGGCAGATGTCTAAGTGTCAAATGTCAATGTTTGACCAAATGTCCAAAATAGGATTTAGCAGGTGATGGAAAATGGGAGGTGTTGTCTCAGATTCATCTCATAAATTAAGACAACCCTTTTCTAACCTAGACAAGCTCCAGTCAGATCAAGTAAAGGTACTTGAGTAAGCCCAAACATATTTGGCTCAGTTGAGACAACTTTTAATGATAATTAAAGAAGAACATTAGGCTCAATCGTGTGCTAGCATGATTTTCTTGAACCTAATTGAATCCTATTCAAATCAATTGAACTGGGTTAGTCCAATTGATGATATCCAAATTGAAACCCTTATTTGTGTGATCCAATTAGGTTCAGTTCTGTATGGTAATAAAATATGTCGCATTCTCTATCATCGACATCATCGAAATACCTTTCGATGGTCAGAACTTTTTTTGATTCAAACAACTAGTATGATTGATCATCTAAATCATTCTAATTGCTCTCAAAATCCACTAGTGATACCTAGAAGTATATGGTGGCAACCCATCAGAACTGAAATGAACCTTCCGGTGCAGTTACCTGTGTGATTAAGTTCTTCTATTTTGAGCCCCGACTGGATTAGGGTTAAGGTAATCTCATCAAACCCTAATATCCATCATATGATTAATCATTCAATTCAAGTCCAATGTGAAAACCTTAATAGAAACTCTTTATATTATTTCACACTGCATGGCCATGGGCTTATGGACTTGATTCTCATGATCATCATAGGACTTCTCCTCATCTACCAAGGTAGATAGATTTCCTATTGGTGCAATCCAATTCCTACAATGAACATGCTATAGCTAACATACACCTCAGGGTTCCGAATGGCTAGGAGACCGAGTCATAATCTAGTCAAACTATAACACCCTCAAGGTGAACTACTGATGCAGCTCAGATCAAAGAACCAGGCACATAACTGCAGCTTCGAGCCAGTCATCGATGAGAAGGTAGACTTCCTAATGACTGTTCGAGGCGGTCATGCTCAGTGCCCTCATTCTCTAACAAGTATCTGTACTCTCGCTCTGGTATCTCTACACCATAGACTCAAGGCTCATCTATTATAAAGAAGCGATTGTACACCAACCTTCCAGATCAATCACCATCCTCATTATGATCCTACGGTCATGAGCATTTTATGAGTTAGTAAGAAAAATTCATGTCTTAAATTTTCAACTCCTGAAAATAAGAACTATCATTGCCATTAACTCAAGGGATGTATTACAGACACTAAATACATATTGTGATAGAAAATAATTTATTTTATTATTTATAGTCAAAATTATAATTTTGCCCATAGAAGTGTATAATAAGTATCAGCCAATTCTAGCTTCTAGGTTATACATATCTAACAGAAGTCTTGTTTGACCCAGTCTTGGCGCCACCTTAGGAGGGTTTTGAGGGTCTTTCATCTGATTGGATCAGATGATGTCATCCCACCAATCAAATTTAGATCTGATTGCACAAAGGACCATGATTGGCCAGGATGATGTGGCACTGCATTGCGCAGTAGGGTTTATATAAACCCTATCTGTGCCTAGAATTTAATTCTTCTACCTTTAGCCCATACCACATAGCCCCTCTCCCTCCTCCATGCCACCCTCTAGTCCTCTCTCTCCTCTCCATGCCCAAGGGCTTTTGGGCACGAAAAAGGTGCGATCTAAACAAGTGAAAGACATCAGAAAAGGAAGAAGGCGGCACTGCTGCAAGAGACAACGACTATTCTTCAAAAGTAGTTTTGAAGACCTTCAAGATCAGATCTAGATCTGATTTTTGGAGGATTGATTGAGAAGGAGAAGATCTTCAGATCCTTCCCAAGTGGATATCGGTAGAGGTCAGGTACTTGTGTGGCTCCATCCAGAACCTCAAGCAAACATTGGGATCATCACAAGATAATTGGATTATCAAAAATAAAGGTATAATTAAATTAGATTTAATTTTTATTTTTATTTTTATTATCAGATCTGAGGAATCTCATATCTGACTAGGATCTTAGAGAAAAAAATTTTGAAATATCCCTCCTGATCCAATCGGATCTGAACGTATCTAACCCAAAAAATAGGTTTTTCCCTTCAGGATCTTTGCAACAGGTACTATCAAGTTCGCATGGCGGAGGAGGACATCGAGAAGACTGCATGTGTGAAAAGGTATGGGAGCTTCGAGTATCTTGTCATGCCTTTCGGCCTTACCAATACTCCAACAACCTTCTATGCTTTGATGCAACGTGTATCCACGACTTTATCGATAAATTTATGGTAGTATACTTGGATGATATTATTATCTACAGTCAGACATTGGACAAGCATGTGGCACACTTGAGGCAAGTCTTCTCCACCCTATGGCAACACCAGCTCTTTGTGAAGAAGGAGAAGTGCATGTTTGCATAAAGGAGGGTGCCGTTCCTCGGGCACATCATTGGGGATGGAAAGCTCATGATGGATTCCTCCAAGATTTCAGCCATAGCCGAGTGGGAGGTACCTACATGTGCTACACACTTACGCTCTTTTCTTGGTTTGGCAAATTATTATAGGAGGTTCATCACTGTATATTTAAAGTTATGTGCCCCATTGACGGATTTGTTGAAGAAGGGTCGACCATGGTGGTGGTCGGATCAATGTCAGGAGGCGTTCAATCATCTCAAGTAGATGATCACAGAGGAGTCGGTCCTCATGCTATCGGACTTCTCGGTTCCTTTTGAAGTTCATACTGATGCATTAGATTTTTAGAGAGGTGCTCATGCAGGAAAGACACCCAGTGGCCTACGAGATTTAGAAGTTGAACGACACTGAGTACAAGTATATGGTTCATGAGAAGGAGATGACAGTAGTTGTGCATTGCCTTAGAACCTGACGCCATTACCTCCTTAGATCCAAGTTTGTGGTGCACACGGACAATGTGGCCATAAGCTACTTCCAAATCCAGCCAAAGCTCATCCCAATGCAAGCGAGATGGCAGCAATTTCTCGCTGAATTCGATTTCCACATCGAGTATAAGCCAGGCCAAACCAATTCAGTTTCTGACGCCTTAAGTAGGAGGCATAGTTGGCTGCGGTTTCTTTCACTTCCGGACCAGCAAGTGACTTAATGGAGAGGATCAAGACTGAGATGGAGAAGGATACATGGGCCACATCCATGGGTGAACTCATCAAGGACGACAAGGCATGCCATTTCTGGACCGAAGGTGGGCTGATTTTGACATGAGGATGGCATATCTATGTGCCTTCAGGCGGAGGGTGGAGGTGCGAGGTGCTACGAGAGCATCATGATTCTATGTGGGTAGGACATCAGGGGGTGCATCAGACCGAAGCTCTCATAGAACATAACTACTATTGGCCAAATATGCTAGAAGACATCGAGGGGTATGTTCGCACTTATCTAGTATGCCAACATGATAAGGTTGAACATCAGCGGCCCATGGGGTTGTTGGAGCCATTGCATCGGGTTACCTCTAGTGGAAGGGTATAGCTCCATCATGGTACTGATGGATCGCTTCTCGAAGTATGGAGTCTTCATTCTAGCACCTACTACTTACCATGCGGAGGATGTGGCATGGTTGTTCTTCATATATATGGTGAAATATTGAGAGATACCATAGAGCATTGTTTCTGATCGTGATGCTCACTTTATGGGAAGATTTTGGACCGAGTTATTTCGGATACTCGGAATGGAGCTAAAGATGTGCACAGCTTTCCACCCTCACTGATGGCCAAATAGAATGAACAAATACATTACTAGAGATATATTTGAGGCACTATGTGAATGCCAACTAGCGGGATTGGGTTTGACTTTTGGACCAAGCCCAATTTAGTTACAACTTGCAGCGATCGGAGTCGACTGGTAAGTTACCATTTGAGCTGATTACAGGACAGCAACCAGACACTCCAAGGAGTATCACAGTAGACTACGTGGGATGTAGCCCAACCGCCTACAGGTTCGTGATGGATCTAAAGGAGGATACAGATTTGGTTCAGGTCTCCTTATTGAAGGTGACCAAATGGATGAAGAAGTGGGCTGACATAAAGTGGCATGCAGCTGAGTTTCAAATTGGTGATCGGGCATTGGTGAAACTCTACCATCATATGAGATTGAAGTCAGGCTACCACAAAGCACTCGTGAGGAGGTATGAAGGCCCCTTCATCATCACCCATCGAATTGGAGAGACAGCATACCGGTTGTTGCTGCCTTCCAAGCTGAAAGTGCATTCAGTGTTCCACGTGTCTCTGTTGAAGCCATTCAAAGAGGACATAACCGACCCTTCTTGGGCTCAAAGTGGAAGAGCTCCAGTGGCCGTACGAGTTCATTGCACCAATAAGATTTTTGAAATCAAGGTGGACAGGAAGAAGGGCAGTCAGGTGTAGTACTTAGTCCGATGGAGAGGACTAGTAGACTCAGAAGCGTGTTGGGAGTATGGTGGTGATGAACTATGGCAGTTTGAAAACATCATCAACAAGTACCACCTAGCCTCGTCGAGGGCGACTTCGACTTAGGTGGGGGAGGGTGTCATGGCTCCTCAAATTGGGGCTGGATCGGACAGGGGTCAAGGTGCAAACTAGATCGGATCATTGGATGGGTTATAGGTCAGATTACACTCTCCTAAGATTTGGGCAACTTGGAGACCAAATCTGAGCCCTATAATTACCTAAGAAAATGTGTACAAGATCTACAAGGAGTACTCAAGAGCATGGGGCTGGGGGCACATGTCTCAAGATGTATGTTGGTTAGTAAAGAAGCTAGTGCAATGAGGCATAACAGAATCTAGTTTACCCATGCAACTTTGTGCAATATTCTAGGAACACTGTAGAAGTCGGTTCAAAGTGAGTAAGGCAGTATCTTAAATAATTTTTCATTCTGAATCCAATGGATCAAGTTTCATTGCAATCTAAGTTTGTTTGATCATGAACTTGATAGTTTTGTCTGACTGCGCAGAGTCCTGCGGGAATGGGGATTCTGAGTTTATCCTTATCTTGTACTTAGAGAGTTGAGTTCGTGAGGGACTTGTAACTTGGGGTTGTTCCTATATAAAAGGACACTCAAGCATGGGGTTGGAGATCAAGGAGGGAAAGAAAGAGATCATTTAAGGATCCTCTTGTATCTATGAGAGATCGAGAGATCGGGAGAGCTTCTATTGTAAACCAGTGAGTGGTTATTTAATAAAAGTTCTCTTTCCCTTATTTCTTCTTCTTCTTTATGGTGTTTCCTGGTGTCGCATTCCACTGCGTTCTATTATTATTGGGCATGGCCTAAGTCATAGAGACTAGGTTCCTATGCTAGGGAGGCTGATCAGTTCTCTTCTGCCCTATGAAGAGATGACTAAGTCGCACATTGTTGGGATTTGCTCTGAGATCCCTTCGTACGTGATAGTTGGTATCAAAGCGATACCAAAAATGAAGAAGATGACCTCTACATCAACATCCATGGTGGGAATGGGAGATTCATCATCCTCGACCTTGGATCCCAATCCTGCCTCAGGAGGAGGCACGACAATGGGTGGAGTGCATCCAGTTGATGATTTTCTACAAGGGCTACGGATTGCATCTCCGGCTATCTCCACCGACAATCGACTATGGAAGTGCGAGGCCTAAATAGCTGAGGTTGAAGGGTGAGTGGAGGACATCGAGGGTAAGGATGCAACCCTTCGAGGTGAGATCGCTGCTTAGTTGAATCAATTTTTTTTTGATATAGAGCGGCGCTACGAGGAAGTGTTGCAGGGCAACAAGGAGTTGGAGACCATGGTGAAAGCTCTCCAAATATAGGTGGTTGACCTTTCAAAGAAAAAAACCACCATGGGCGTGGAACAATACCTACAGATTATCGACATAAGGGGTGAAGCCATGAAGGTTAGCATGGCGACCATACTCTTGAGGGATGTGGCGATGCTTTGGTGGCAACGTCGAGCTGACGATGTGAAGCGAGGGGCTGCTCCAATCACCACTTGGGCATAGTTTCAAACTGAACTTTGAAAGCAATTCTTCCTCAAGTTTGCTAAGGATGATGCTCGAGCACAACTATGCTGACTCACGCAAAAGGGTGATGTGCGTGAGTATGTGCGAGAGTTCAGCGAATTACTGTTGGAGGTACCAGACCTCAGCCAGGAGGACGCTCTTTTCACCACTGAGGTAACATATGGTGGATCTTAAACTAGAAGGATATTTTGACTCTAGTTTTCAATCAGATCTAGATGATAGCAAATCCATTTCAGGATATGTCTTTACTCTGAATGGAGTAGTGAGTTGGAAGATGATAAGTACCATAAATTCACCAATAAAAGTATTAATTTATCAATTAATTTATATTAATTTTTAATAATTAATGATCAATTTATATATATTTTTGAGAAATTTATATTTTTATTAATTAAAAAATTAATTAAAAAATAATAAAAATTTTTAAAAAATTTATAATCAATGGAAAGAGCTTATGTTTTTGATCATAATGAAATAAGTTTTGCACAAAACGGAGTTAAAACGAAGAAGATATGAATTTCTAAAGAAATAAAATAAATAAAATTAAATGAAAAATAACATATGGCTCAGTCGGGTCAAGCCGCCGTGCCATATCAATCGATGCATTCAAACGCGCCGAGCCAAGCCGACAAAGCCAGTGCATCAAGCCAACCATGCTAGCCAACTCAGCCGTGGAAGCCATCAGCCGGTCCACGATCCAAGCATGGACCACCAGCTCAGCAAAAATCGGTGAATCACGGAGCGACATGTGGTGGATATAGACCCTTAAGGGTTTACAAAAAATCTATCAGGCTCATAGGGCATTTTGGACTTTTTACTTGATGACGAAAGGCACTGATTCATTGTGGGGTGCGGTGCAGCCGGTCCACATGGTCCATGGGAACAGTAATTATGCGATCGTGCGACTGTGGTTGATTGCAGTCAAGATCAGACGGTGGAGGGAATTTTCTACTTCAAGCTTCACGCAGATCACCATCCAATGGCAGAACCCAATCCAGAAGATGATCCAACGGTCCAGAATGCTCCCGATGGTGATTAGGACTCCCAATGCGCGATCAACGGCCAGATTTTCTCCATTAATGCATGATCAATGGCTAGAATTTAATCCAACCTAATTTAGGTTGATACACATCCAATTTTTATGATTTTTGATCCATTGGATTCCTATTGAATGGCTAGATTTCACCAAGCTTCAATAGAATTCGTTCAGGACTCCTTTTAATTTGATTTTCACTCGAATTTCATCATATTTTGACGATCAAAGACCTCCTTAGTCCCATATTGCTTGTAGAAAAAGTCTCCAACCTTCCAACACCTATAAATAAGATCTCAGACCTCCAAAATTCATAATCTTCGATCAAGGTAAAGCTTTGGTATAGGATAGAGCCAGGCTCTGGATCAGAGGCTGCTTTAAAGCAATGGGTGTCGAGAAGAAGAGCTGAGCTTCTATACCATCTTTCTGCTAATGCCGATCCAAGATCAGAGATCAGTCTATTTTATTTTTTTTTTATGTATTCAAATTATGAACTTTTTAATTAATACAATATTTATTTTTATGCTCTTTAATTTCATGCTTTGTATTTTTATTGAAATTTAATTTCTATACTTTAATTATTGCTTTTTATTTTATTGCAAGTAGATGCTAAGATCTAATTAGTAGATCTTAGTATCAAGTTTAAATTTCTACACCTTTTAATTTTTACTTTTTATTTTTCGACTTCACTTTTGATTTCAAAACTCTTTTTCTTTTTTTTAAAAAAAATTAAAGATTTTAAAATAAAAATACTACCTTTCCTATGGATTCGATCCAACTCATAAGAACGCGATATTATCGTTAAGATACCATATTTATCAGTTTAATCCAATTTCTTAAAATAATTAAAAATACATAGATAGCAGTGAGTCTGATCGAATCCATAGGGAAGGTAGTGTTTTCATTTTAAAATCTTTGATTTTTTTTTTAAAAAAAGAAAAGAGTTTTGAAATCAAAAGTGAAGTCAAAAAATAAAAAATAAAAATTAAAAGAAGCAGAAATTTAAACTTGGTACTAAGATCTACTGGTTAGATCTTAGCATCTACTTATAATAAAATAAAAAATAATAATTAAAGTATAGAAATTAAATTTTAATAAAAATAAAGAGCATGAAATTAAAAAGCATAAAAATAAATATTATATTAATTAAAAGTTTATAATTTAAATATATAAAAAAATTAAAATAGGCTGATCTCTGATCTTGGATCGGCATTGACAGAAAGATGGTGTAGAAGTCCAGCTCTTCTTCTCAACACCCATTGCTTTGAAGTAGCCTCTGATCCAAAGTCTGGCTCTACTCTATACCAAAGCTTCATCTTGATCGAAGATTATAAATTCTGGAGGCCTAGGATCTTATTTATAGGTGTTGGAAGGCTGGAGACTTTTTCTAAAGGCAATGTGGGATTAAGGAGGCCTTTGATCATCAAAATATGGAGAAATTTGAGTGAAAATTGGATTAAAAGGAGTACTGGATGAATTTTGTTGAAGCCTTGTGAAATCTAGCCATTCAATAGGAATCTAACAAACCAAAAATCATCAAAATTGAATGTGTACCGATCCAGATTAGGTCGGATTAAATTCTGACCATTGATCGTGCGTTGATGGAGAAAATCTGGCCACTAATCGTGCATTGGGAGTCCTGATCACTGTCGGAAGTGTTCTAAATTATTGGATTATCTTCTGGGTTGAGCGTTGTCATCAGATGGCGATCTATATGAAGCCTGAAGTAGAAAATTTCCTCCATCGTCTGATCTTGACCGCAATCAACCACAGCTGCACGATCGTACAATTACTGTTCCCATGGACCGTGTGGACTAGCTGCACCGCACACCGTAATGAATTAGCACCTCCTATCATCGAGTAAAAAGTCCAAAATATCCTATGAGCCATTATAGATTTTCTATAAACCCTTTAAGAATCTAGGTCCACCACGTATCACTCCGTGATTCGTCAATTTCTGCTGAGCTGGCAGTCTACGCCTGGATCGTGGATCGATTGATGACTTCCATAGCTAAGTCGGCTAGCGTGGCTAGCTTGGCGCGCTGGCTTTATCGGCTTAGCTCGGCGCCTTTGAATGCGCCAACTGATATGGCATAGCGGCTTGAGCTGACTGAACCATCTGTTATTTTTTATTTAATTTTTATTTATTTTATTTCTTTAGAAATTCATATATTCTTCATTTTAGGTTTGTTTTGCACAAAACTTATTTCATTATGATCAAAAAAATAAGCTCTTTCCATTGATTATAAAATTTTATTTTGTATTTTTATTATTTTTTTTAATTAATAAAAATATAAATTTCTTAAAATATATATAAATTGATCATTAATTTTCAAAAATTAATATAAATTAATACTTTTATTGGTGAATTTATGATACTTATCACACCCCCAACTTAAGCTTTGCTCATTTTCGAGTAAAGAAAGAATTTAGTTTTAAATACCTTTTAACTTTAGAGTTTTTAATTTTACCTAAGCAGTTTTCAAAATGACCATTGATATTCAGTAGAGTATAAGTGAGGTATATCATTGGAGTATTAATACTTATCAATAGAAAAATTAAGTAAAGAATATTAAATTTTTTAAATTTTTTTCTAAATCATCCCACCTTTATCTCTGATTTATCTTTTATGTAGGCAAGTGTATTGCTACTTCCACCCTTCATTTATTAATTTTTATTTTCATATTGCTCACTTTTTTATACGAATATCATTGCTTACTTAGGCAACAGGACTCGATTACTCGATGAAAAATCAATATTTTTTATTTATTTTATTTATTTTTTTAATGTTATACCACTATTGAGTATCTTAATCCCTTAAGCTTTCTATTTGATCCATGTAGCGAGTCTTGGGCCAATGACTCCCAAATCAGTTGGCTTTAGGGCACTAGGTGTAGAATACCCCTCGGGCTTACTAGCTCGAATCAAACAGGCTATGAGTTAAGACTAGTTTTACAATGAGCTTCTTTGTCCTTTCCACCTTTTGATGCAAAATACAATGGTTGCTTAGGTAAAGAGGCCCAGTTACTCAGTAAGAAGTACTTAGAAACTATTTTATTTTAATTTTTTTATATGAAGAAATATATAGTTACCCTACACAAGCTCATAAAATGTAGACTTTTCTTTGATGCTAGTGAAAAAAATTAGAAATGCTCAAAGAAAAAACTTTTTATGTTCTAGACTTAATTCTTTATTGGATTTTCTTAATACTTGATCCCTCAATATCTCACAGATTTTTTGATCTGTGCATCAATTTTCTTTTAAAAATGCTTATTTTAATTCAATTCTTAAGCATAATCGGATGTCTAAATACTAAATTTTTTAAGAACTTAAAAAATTTTAAAAATTTTATTAGAAGAGTACCAAGCAGCCAACTATAGCTGACTCAACCACTGAGGCAGAATACATAGCTGCAAGTGAAGCCATCAATGAAGCTATCTGAATGAAGTTCATCACTGAATTGGATGTTGTTTCTAAGATTGAGAACCTAGTACCACTTTACCATGAGAATACTGGAGTAGTTGCTCAAGCAAAGGAACCAAGTCTGATCATAAATCCAAGTACATTCTAAGATGCTTCCATCTCGTTCGTGAAATAATTAAGAGATAAGATGTTGTCATTGAGCGAGTGGATACAAAGAACAACATAGTAGACCTATCACTAAGGCTTTACCACAGCAGTAGTTCGATTGCCACCTCGATTGTATGGGATTAAAATATAAGAACAATTAGCTTTAGTGCAAGTGGAAGATTGAAAGGAATATGTCCTACAAGCCAATCAAAATATGTATTTTGATGGGTTATTCTTTTATCTTCTAAACTCTGTAATGATATTTTCAAATAAATAAATATATTTATTTCATCATATGCTGCATCTTAACTAGTTGAAGATGTGGGATGACAGTCTTTAGCCCATGCCCTATCTTTGGTCGTTGGCCCCCAAGTGGTCTTATTTTGAGAATGATTATGAGTAAAAAGCAAAGCAAGCCCCCCTACATTCTCAATCCTTGATTTTTGCCAACATAATTAATAGGTATGGCCCCACATGTCATGAGGTGACACCACTAACCAAGCTTAAAAAACTTAAAGGCCATGCATGAACCTCAAGGACATTTATGTGGAAAACAAAATATCTCTAACAACTTTCTGCTCTTCCATGACTAACAATCTATCTTAACAACCTACAGACCTATCTTAACAAACTCTGGCCACCTTCTATAAAAGAAGCCAAAAAAGAAACCCCAAGGTATGCAAACTCTTCTCTCCTAAAATGATCATCTTCTTCTCTCTGTTGAATACCAAACTAACTTGAGTGTCGGAGGGTCCCTACCGGAGCCAACTACTATCATCGAGGACTTTTCTTGTAGGTACTGCTGCCACCGTCCCATCACCATTAATCTACTATCATCGCACAACTCCAGCCAACCCAATCCCAAGATAGATTTCTCATACATATCTGATGCCTACCTTTGGCATTATAGGCTAGATCATAGTAACAAGAATAGGATGAACAAGTTGACTGAAGAGAGAATCCTCAAAGTAAATAATTTTGAATTATTACCTACTTGTGAGTCTTGTCTTCTTGAAAAGATGACCAAATCACCTTTCACTAGAGAAAATGAGCGAGCCAGTGAGCTTCTAGGTTTACCATATACTAATGTATGTGGACCTATGAGCACTAGTGCTATAGGTGGATATCACTACTTTCTTATGTCTACAGATGATCTATCTAGGTATATGTATGTCTACATGATGAAACACAAGTCTGAATCATTTGAAATATTCAAATAGTTCCATAATGAAGTAGAAATATAAACTAGGAAGAGAGTATTAAAATATTTTGGTTTGACAGATGGGGTGAGTATCTTTCCAATGAGTTTCGATATATCTAGGAGAGAATAGGATTTTCTTCCAATGGACTTCTCCTGGGACACCATAGCATAATGGTGTGTCCAAAGGAGAAATCAAACTGGATCAATTTTTAGAAATCTGCTCTACGGTGAGAATTCAAAATTTAACTGAGGATGCCCTTAGACAAATTTTATTTTTCTTATCATTAAAAGACAAAGCTAAGTACTAGCTTAGCACAATAGGAAGATCAATTAAAACTTGGGCTGAATTACAAAGTGAATTTCTTAAAAAATTTTATCCCATAGGCCGAACCAATACTATGAGACGAGCTATCACTAGGTTTGCTCAGCTTCCTGGGAAACAAATTCATGAGTCATAGGAGAGACTTAAGAAATTTCTTAGAAAATGCCCACACCATGGTCTATCTAAGTGGCAAATCGCACAAGCTTTCTATGAAGGTTTAGGAGACCAATATAAACAGATGGTAGATGCATCCTATGGAGGAGTATTTATGAATAAAAGTGAGGATGAAGCCTATGCCTTATTTGAAACTCTGAGTGAAAACTCGATCAACCATGCTTCGTTATCTTTCTACCAAAAGCGGGTAAGGATTTATGATCAAGACTCTAGTTCTAAGGCTGACTTGAACCAATTAGCTCAGAAATTAGATAAAATCGATCTTCTTGCCCAGAGATTAGATCAACTCCTAACCCTAGGTCAACAATCTCCTGCACAATTCACATTACCTTTTAATTATCAAGAGTTTTGTTCTATTTATGCTAGCCCAACCCATCATGTGAATGAATGCCCTATTGCTGCATAGTTTTCATATTTTATCCAAGAACAAGTTTAAGCTGCTCAAGGTTACTCCAAATTGATTAATGACCCATTTTCAAATTCATATAATCCAGATTGAAGCAACCACCATAATTTTTCTTGGACATCCCAACAAACTCAGGCTCGAATCCAAATTTTACCTATCCAAAACTATCAAAATAGGCCTCAATACCAAAACTATGCCTATAATAATGGTTAGCTTAGTCAGTTTACCCAGCAGCCATCATATAACAACCAGCTATCATACCCACCTCCTCAACAGACCAATATAGCTAACGATAGATTTAATCAACTTCAATAATTAATTCTAAATTAGCAACAATCGATCTTGACTCAATAAAAATCTATCGCCAAGCTAGAAGCTCAAATAGAATAATTAGTTGAGTCTAACATGAGGAGAGAACTAGATCAACTATCAAGCCTACCAATTTCAAACAATCCACCTAATGTCCACCAACCACCTGGACCAAGTTATCAATTTAATGTCTCACTTAAGGATCCCCAATTTGAGAATACCAAAGTAATTCCTGAACTTAAAAGCTATAGGATTCTTATAGACCCATACTAAGATCAGGTGAGAGAGACTAGTACTAATGCTAGCCAAAATAAAAATTTAGAGGAATAGGTTAGTACTGAGACTAACCACATAGAAGAATCTAAGCCCAAAACTAGTACTGATGCTGGTTCTAATTTAAATAAGATAGACATAGAAGAAAAGAGAATAGATAATTTATCTGAGACTTATAAACCTAATGTCCTATTCTCTTCAATCCTAGAAGCTGGTTCTTCTCAAAAAAATCAAGAGGCTTGTAATGAAAAGTCAATGGCATTATTTAAATAAGATCATATTAATTTACTTCTAGAATTAAAACCGTCTTTAGTCATCCTTTCAGCACCCATTGAATCAAAGTTAACTCCTAATTCAAAAACTCAATTCATGAGCATTTTAGAAGAACAAATAGGAGAAATTCTTAATAAACATGGGTCTGAGAATGGGGTAACAAATTATGTTTCCTTAATTAATAATGAATATATCAATAATGGCATAAATCAACTTTTTGAGATTGGTAATCCAAAGTCATTGGAATTTATCAATCTAATATTTGACATAGGATAGTTAAGCTGCATTGTGTCTGGCTGAAGACGGTAAACTTAGCGCTTGTTGGGAGGCAACCCAATATTTAGTTTTCTTGCATCTAATTTTTAGTTTATTTTTTTTTAAAATAATTTGAATAAGTTGGAGGGAGAGCCTAAATTTTTAAAGGCATGTGCTGGACCATATACATTGAGTCAGGTGTATTCTTTCATGTTCTTTATTACACCCTTTATTTTTTCTTCTCCATTGAAGACAATATCGATTAAGTTGGGGGGGAGAAAAATAAAAATTTTTAAATTTTAAGTCCTTAAAAAAATTAGTATTTAGTATTTAGACACCTGATTATGCTTAAGAATCGAGTTAAACTAAGCATTTTTAAAAGAAAATTGATGCATTTTTAAAAGAAAATTGATGCATTCTTAATATCAGAGAATCTATGAGATATTGAGGAATCAAGTATTAAAAAAAATCTAATAAAGAGTTAAGTCTAGGACATAAAAAATTTTTCCTTTAAGAATTTTCATTTTTTTCTACTAGCATCAAAGAAAAGTCTACTTTTTATGAGCTTGTGTAGGATAACTATACATTTCTTCATATATATATATATATAAATTATTAAAATAAAATATTTTTTTAGTTCTTCTCATTGAGTAATCGGGTCTCTTTGTCTAAGCAAGCATTGAGTTTTACGTCAAAAAATGGGAAGGGCAAAGAAGCTCATTGTAAAGCTAGTCTTAATTCGTAGCCTATTTAATTCGAGCTAGTACAATGTTGGCCCAAGACTCGCAACATGAATCATTGGCCCAAGACTCGCAACATGAATCAAATAGAAAGCTTAAGGGATTATGATATAAAATAGCAGTACAATGTTAAAAAAATAAAAAAAATATTGGTTTCCTACCAACTCATTGCCTAAGTAAGCAATGATATTCACATCAAAAGGTAGGCAATGTGAATAAAAAAAAGTTTAATAAATAAAGGATGGAAGTGACAATACTCTTGCCCATATGAAAGTTTAGACAAATCAAATATAAAGGTAGGATGATTTAGAAAAAGTTTAAAAAATTTTAATATTTTTTATTTAATTTTTATTAGTAAGTATTAATATCCCAATGATATATCTTTATGCTCCTCTATTGAATATCAATGGCCATTTTGGAAATTGCTTAGATAAAATTTGAAACTCTAAAGTTAAAAGGTATCTAAAACTAAATTCTTTCTTTACTCGAGGATGAGCAAAGCTTAAGTTGGAAGATGTGATACGTACCATAAAATTATCAATAAAATTATTAATTTATTAATTAATTTATATTTATTTTTAAAAATTAATAATCAATTTATATATTTTTTAAGAAATTAATAGTTTTATTAATTAAAAAATAATTAAATAATTTATTAAAAGATAATAAAAATAAAAAATAAAATATTATTATTAATAAAAAGAGCATATTTTTTTGATCATAATGAAATAAGTTTGAAATAAATCAGAGCTAAAATAGATCAGATATGAATTTTTTTTAAAAAAATTAAAATAAAATAGAAAAATAGTTCAGTCGGCTCCACAAACCAAGCGACCAAGCCAAGCCAAGCTGTCAAAGCTGACTCGCCATAGAAGCCATCAACTGGTCCATGATCCAAGCATAGACCGCTAGCTCAACGATAATCGCCGAATCATGAAGCGACATGTGGTGGACCAAGACCCTTAAAGGGTTTATAGAAAATCTATCATAGCTCATAGGGCATTTTGGTCTTTTCACTCAATGACAGGAGGCACTGATTGGCTGCGGTGTGTGGTGCAGTCGATGCACGCGGTCTATGAGAACAGTAATTATGCGATCGTGCGACTGTGGTTGCTTGCGGTCAAGATCCGATGGTGGTGGTTGGTTCCGGTTTTAATTCAAACTTTAGGCACCATCCGATGGCAGCGCTCAACTCAGAAGATGATCCAATGGTCCAGAAAGCTCCTGACTTGATTAAAACACCCAGAACTCGATCCAACGATCAGATTTTCTCTTGATTAATGCAATTGGATGGCCAGAATTTAATCCGACCTGATCTGGGCTAATACACATCCAATTTTGGCATTTTTTGAACCATTTGATCCATATCTGACGGTCAAATTTCATCCAGGGCAACAAAATTCATCCAAAACTCTTTTAATCCAAATTTTACTCAAATTTCTTCCTATTTTGATGATTAAAACATCCATTAGTCCCATATTGCCTATAGAAAAACTCTCCAGCCTTCCAACACCTATGAATAAGACCCCAGGCCTTCAAAATTCATTATCTTCGGTCAAGGTAAAGCTTTGGCATAAGGTAGAGCCAGGCTTTAGATTAGAGGCTGCTTCAAAATAATGGATGTCGAGAAGAAAAGCTGGGCTTCTACACCATCTTTCTACCGATGCCGATCCAAGATCAAAGATCAGCCTATTTTAATTTTAATTTTTTTTTAAATTTTATGTATTTAAATTATGAATTTTTTAATTAATGTAATATTTATTTTTATGCTTTTTAATTTTATGCTCTTTATTTTTATTGCAATTTAAATTCTATACTTCAATTATTACTCTTTACTTTACTACAAGTAGATGCTAAGATCTAACTAGTAGATCTTAGTACCAAGTTTACTTTTCTGCATAATTTAATTTTCAATTTGCAATTTTAATTTCAGACTTCAAATTCTATTTTTAATTTTTTTTTTCTTTTCAAAAATTAAATATTTCAAATCTAAAACACTACCTTCCCTACGGATTCGATCCAACTCACTACTATCTATGTATTTTTAATTAATTTAAAAAGTCAAATTAAACTGATAAACAACTACCTTCTCCCTTCTAAAACATTTTTCTAGGTTCAAATCTCTTCTCTCTTCTCATTAATTTCTTGAATCTTCTTGCTATCATGGCCATCTCTTCATCATTTTCCAAACTCTCTTTAGAATCACTTTCTTCCTCATGGATGGCAGCAGCTTTAAGTGCAATGCTCTTCTTTATTTTTACTTCCTCTTCTCTGGTTCAGCTCGTGGGTCATGAGTGACCTAATTAATTCCTTCAATGCTAGAGTATTTTAAGTCTTTCGCCTCTTGAGTGGTAGTCATTTTTGGCTCCCAATTCTTTGGCAAAGACCTAAGAATTTTATGCACAACATCACTATTAGCATAATCTCTTCCAAGACTTTTCAAATCATTCAAAATATCAGTGAATCTAGTAAATATTTCAGTAATGGTTTCAAGTGATTCCATTTTAAATAACTGATACGCATGCACCAACATGTTTATCTTAGACTCCTTAACTTGATTAGTACTCTCATGGGTAACTTCAAGTCTATTTCAAATTTTTTTGGCTGATGAATATAAATATTCCTCGTAGGTAATGGGGTTCATGGTGATGATCCCAAAACCTATGATGAGGTGATATCGGATATCGACTTTGAGAAATGGTTAGAGGCAATGAAGTCAGAAATTGACTTGATGCACTCCAACCAAGTCTGGACCTTCATAGATCCATCTGAAGGTACAGTACCTATTGAAGAGAAAAACCTATTTTTCAGATCAGGTTCATTCAAATCTGATTGGATCAGGACAGATATTTCAAAAAAATTTTCTCTAAGATCCTAATCAGATTTGAGACTCCTGAGATCTGATGTTATTGATCTAATAATAAAAATAAAATAAAATTTAAATCTAATTTAATTATATCTTTATTTTGGATAATCCAATTATCCTATGATGATCTCGATGTTTGCTTAAGGTTCTAGATGTAGCCATGCAAGTGCCTGGCCTCTACCGGTATCCACTCGGGTAGGATCTGAAGACTTTTTCCTTCTTAATCAATTCTCCAAAAATTAAATCTAGATCTAATCTTGAAGGTCTTCAAAACTGCTTTTGAAGAACAGCCATTATCACTTGCAGTAGTGCTACCTTCTTCCTTTCTTGGTGCCTTTCACTTGCTTGGATTGCACCTTGTTCATGCCCAAAAGCCCTTGGGCGTGGAGAGGAGAGAGAGGACCTGAGGGTGGCATAGAGAAGGAGGGAGAGGGGTTATGTGGCATGGGCTAAATGCAGAAGAATTGAATTCTAGGTGCAAACGGGGTTTATATAGACCCTGCTAACCATGCAGTGCCACATCATCCTAGCCAATTACAACCCTTTGTGCAATCAGATCTAAATCTAATTGATGGGATTATATCATCGGATTCAATCAGATGAGAGACCCTCAAAACTCTCCTTAGGTGGCACCAAGACTAGGTCAAACAAGACTTCTTGGCGTTACACAGTTTAATCCCCTGAAGCAACTTGGAGTCCCATCTGTATGGGACTCCATCTTTTATCCTCATGGGGCACACACCTCCCTAGGGATGCACCCCCTTCCTGTCTGCTTTTGACCAATGTTCGAAGATAAGATTTAGCAGGTGATGGAAAATGGTAGGTATTATCTCAAATTTATCTCATAAATTAAGACAACCCTTTTTTGATCTGGACAAGCTTCAGTCAGACCAAATAAAGGTTCCTGAGCGAGTCCAAACACATTTGGCTTAATCGAGATAAGCTTTAATGATTGTTAAAGGAGAACAATTAACTCAATCGTGTGCTAGCATGATTTTCTTGAACCTAATTAAATCTTATTCAAATTAATTGAATTGCGTTAATCCAATTGATGATATTCAGATCCAAACTATTGTTTGTGTAATTCAGTTAGGTTCAGTACCATATGGTAATAGGATATGTCATGATCTCTATCATCGACATCATCGAAACATCTTCCGATGGATCAGAACTTTTTTGATTTAGACAACTAGTATGATCGATCATCCAAATCATTCTAATTTCTCTCAAAATCCACCAGTGATACCTAGCAGCATATGGTGGCAACCCATCAGAACTGAAAGCAAACCTCTCGGTGCAGTTACCTATATGATTAAGTTCCTCTATCTTTAGCCTCGACTAGATTAGGGTTAAGGTGATCTCATCAAATCCTAATTTTTGTCATATGAATTAATCATTCCATTCAAGTCCAATATGAAAGCCCTAATAGAAACTCTTTCTATTATTTCACTCTGCCTTGGCCATTGGCTTATGGACTTGATTCTCATGGTCATCATAGGGCTGCTCCTCATCTATCAAGGTAGATAGATCCTCTATTAGTGCAATCCAATTCCTATAATGAACATGCTATAGCCAACATACACCTCAAGGTTTCGAATAGCTAGGAGATTGAGTTATGGTGTAGTCAAACTATAACACCTTCAAGGTGAACTGTACCTCAGGTCAAAGAACTAGACACACACTACTGTAGCTTCAAGCCAGTCATCGACGAAAAGGTAGACTTCCTCATGACTGCTCAAGGTAGTCACGCTTAGTGCCCTTATTTTCTAATAAGTACCTGTACTCTCACTCTGGTATCTCTATACCATAGACTCAAGACTCATCTATCCAAAAGAAGCGATCTTACACCAACCTTCCAGATCAATCACCATCCTCATGATGATCCTACGATCGGGAGCATTTTGTGAGTTAATAATGAAAATTCATGTCTTAAATTTTCAACCCTTGAAAATACACTATGATAGAAAATACACACTATTATTATTACAATTAACTCACTATTATAGAAAATAATCACTATTATTATTACAATTCTCTTGAAAATAGGAACTATGTATCACAGACACTTTCAAATACACACTATGATAGAAAATAACCCATTTTATTATTTATAACTAAAATTATAATTTTATCTTTGGAAGTGTATTACAAGTGTCAACCAATCTGACTTCTAGGCCACACATATCTAACACCTATTAGATTTAAATGGATCTACAAGAGAAAGATTGGTGCAGATGGGAATGCAGAGACATTCAAAGCTAGATTAGTGGCAAAAGGGTATAGTCAGTGCGAAGGAATTGACTATCGGGATACCTTTTCACCAGTAGCCATGCTAAAATCCATCCGTACATTGCTTGCTATTGCAGCCTATTTTGATTATGAAATATAGCAAATGGACGTGAAAACGACGTTCTTAAATGGATACCTTGAGGCAGATATCTATATGGAACAGCCACTAGATTTCACATCTAGTGATTTTGATCACAAAGTATGCAAGCCGCAAAGGTCCATATATGGACTTAAGCAAGCATCTCGGAGATGGAATACTCATTTTAATGATGTGATCAAATTATTTGGTTTCATCAAGAATGAGGAGGAACCATATGTTTTCAAAAAGGTCAGTGGGAGCGCTATTGTCTTCCTCGTAGTGTACGTAGATGATATCCTCCTTATTGGGCATGATATTTCTATGTTGACCACACTTATGGTTATCTAAAGAATTCTCCATGAAAGACCTAGGAGAAGCATCCTTCATTCTTGGAATTAAGGTCTATAGAGATAGACCGAATAGGATGCTAGGTCTTTCACAGAAGATGTACATAGAGGAAGTGCTAAAGAGGTTTAGTGTGGAAAACTCTAAGAGGGGATTGGTACCCTTTAGACATGGCATTCATCTCTTCAAGAAAATGTGTCCCAACATACCTGAGGAGATTGAACGTATGAGCAAGATCCCTTATGCTTCAGCAATAGGGAGCCTCATGTATACCATGTTATGTACATGACCTGATATAGCTCATGCTATGAGTGTCACGAATAGATATCAGTCGAATTCAGGTGAAGAACACTGGACTTCTGTAAAATATATCCTTAAGTGCTTGAGAAGAACTAAGGATATGATGTTGATTTCTGGTAATGGAGAACTCCAAGTCCAGGAGTGTACAGACTTGGATTTTATGTCCGATATAAATGATCGAAAGTCAACATCTGGGAGTCTATTTGTGTGTAATGGTGGTGCTGTCAGTTGGAAAAGTTCCAAGCAGACAGTGATAGCAGATTCCACCATGGAAGTAGAGTACATTACTACGTCAGAAGCTGTGAAGAAGGCATTCTGTTATAAGAAGTTCACCACAGAGATTGGAGTAATGTCATCGGATGCCATTTTTCTATACTGCAATAATAATGGCACCATAGCCCTTGCTAAGGAGCTGAGGTCTCACCAGAAATCTAAGCACATCAAGCGATGATACCATCTCATCCACGATTACCTTAAGAAAGGTTACATCGAGGTCAAGAGCATCGACTCTACAGACAATACGGCAGACCCACTTACAAAGCCATTGGACCAACAGAAGATCTAAGCCCACCTTGAGAAGATGGGACTTAGATTTGTTGCCAATTTGCTTTAGGTCAAGTAGGAGTTTGTTAGATATGTGTGCCCTAGAAGCCAGATTGGCTGACACATGTAATACACTTCTAAAGAAAAAATTATAATTTTAACTATAAATAATAAAATAGATTATTTTCTATCATAGTGTGTATTTGAAAGTGTTTGTGATACATCTCTTTAGTTAATGGTAATGATAGTTCATATTTTCAAGAGTCAAAAAATTTAAGACATGAATTTTCATTATTAACTCATAAAATACTCCCGACCATAGGATTAGCATGAGGATGGTGATTGATCCAGAAGGTTGGTGCATGATCGCTTCTTTAGGGTAGATGAGTCTTGAGTCTACGGTGTAGAGATATTGGAGTAAGAGTATAGGTACTCATTAGAGAATGAGGGCACTGAGCATGACCACCTCGAGTAGTCATGAGGAAATCTACCTTTTCGTCGATGACTGGCTCAAAGCTACAGTGGTGTGTCTAGTTCTTTGACCTGAGATGCATTGGCAGTTCACCTTAAGGGTGTTATAGTTTGACTACACCATAACTCAATTTTCAAGCCATTCGAAATTTTGAGGTATATGTTGGCTATAGCATGTTCATTGTAGGAATTGGATTGCACCAATAGAAGATCTATCTACCTTAGTAGATGAGTAGCAGCCCTATGATGATCATGAGAATCAAGTCCATAAGCCCATGGCCATGGCAGAGTGAAATAATAGAAAGAGTTTCTATTAAGGTTTTTCACATTGGACTTAAATCGAATGATTAATTCATATGACAAAAATTAGGGTTTGATGAGATCACCTTAACCCTAATCCGATTGGGGCTCAAGATAGAGGAACTTAATCACACAAGTAACTATATCAAGAGGTTTGCTTTCAGTTTTGCTGGATTGCCACCATATGCTGCTAGGTGTCACTGGCAAATTTTGGGAGCAATTAGAATGATTTGGATGTCATACTAGTTGTCTGAATTAGAAAAGTTCTGATCCACCAAAAGATGTTTCGATGATGTTAATGATAGAGATCGCGACTATCCCATTACCATACATAATTGAATCTAACTGGATCACACAAATAAGGGTTTGGATCTGGATGTCATCAATGGGACTAACTCAGTTCAATTGATATGAATAAGATTCAATTAGGTTCAAAAAAATCGTGCTAGCACACGTTTGAGCCTAATGTTTTTCTTTAATAATTTTCTCGACTAAGCCAAATGTATTTGGGCTTACAAAGGAACCTTTACTTGGTCTGGCTGAAGCTTGTCTAGGTTAGAAAAGGATTGTCTTAATTTATGAGATAAATTTAAAACAACACCTGCCATTTTCGGTTACCTGCTAAATCTTATTTTCGAACATTAGTCAAAGGTTGACCCTGAACACTTAGACATCTGCCCATGTGTCATGTACCCATAGGAGAGTACCTGGGGACTTGTTCCCCTACTAAAAAGCAGACAGAAAGAGGGTGCATGCCTAGGGAGGCATGCACCCCATAAGGATAAATGGAGTCCCATACAGATAGGACTCCAGGTTGCTTCAAGAGATTAAACTGTGTGGTGCCAAGAAGTCTTGTTTGACCCAGTCTTGGCACCACCTTATGAGGGTTTTGAGGGTCTCTCATTTGACTGGATCAGATGATATCATCCTATCAATCAGATTTAGATCTGATTGCACAAAGGACCGTGATGGCCAAGATGATGTGGCACTGCATGGTGCAGCAAGGTCTATATAAACCCGATCTGCACCTAAAATTTAATGCTTCTGCCTCCCACGCCACATAGCCTCTCTCCCTTTTTCTCTATACCACCCTCTGGTCCTCTCTCTCCTCTCCATGCCTAAGGGCTTTTAGGCATGAACAAGGTGCGATCCAAGCAATTGAAAGATGCCAAAAAAGGAAGAAGGCAGCACTACTATAAAAGACAACGGCTCTTCTTCAAAAGCAGTTTTGAAGAACTTCAAGATCAGATCTAGATCTAATTTTTGGAGGATTTATTGAGAAGGAGAAGATCTCCAGATCCTGCCCGAGTGGATATCGGTAGAGGCCAAGTGCTTGCATGGCTACATCCAAAACCTCAGGCAAACATCGGGATCATCATAGGATAATTGGATTATCCAAAATAAAGGTATAATTAAATTAGATTTAATTTTAATTTTTATTTTTATTATCAGATCAATAAAATCAGATCTAAGGAGTCTCAGATCTATTTAGGATCTTAGAGGAAAAATTTTTGAAATATCACTCCTGATCCAATCAGATTTGAATGAACCTGATCCGAAAAATAGGTTTTTCACTTCAAGAGTGCCAATTAAAATTTCTCATGCCCATCTAGAAAGTTAGGATAGGTGGAAATTAGAAAGAATTTAATTCGAAGATAGTTTAATATGCTGAAGGTCTCTTCGATTGAAAAATAATGTTACGGTGATTTCCGAAGTGTCATGAAACTTCACAAATATGGCACCATTATTTTGAATGGTGTGGATTAGAACCTTGGCCATCTAATGGCCAAGAAAGGGGGCACCAAAAATCAGGGGAGGAATGGAGAATTTTCAACGCCCTAACAACTTGACTTGGTCTAAGGGGCGCCAATTCAAATGAAGGGGCGGCTTGGAGGTTGCTCTAATCCAAATTTTATTTAAAACATCAAAGTGTTTAAACATCAGAAGGACTCTTAGGTGCCCTTCTATTCAGATCTAAAACCACATAAATAAAATTTACATGAAATAAATTTGGATAAGGCAACGAAGATACGTGCCAACATAATATGCACCAAGGAGTCCCTTGCGCATGAACTACTTCCCATGCGCCAAGAGAGAGAGTCTCTAGTGCATGGGACTTAGGTATGTTGCACCCAATAGCAAGCCCAATAAGGCTAAGCTACACTCAAGTCAAGATCAAATCTAATTTGGCTCAAATTGGATCTCAATTAGCCCAAATCGGAACCCGATGCAAATCCGATTCGAATCTAGGTGCTAGGATTTGCAATATGTGCTAGCATATTTAATTTGCAAACATGATTTAATCTAATTAAACCTTTGATCAATTCTCTTTATGTGTGACCCATTGGGTTCTACATCTAGTTAGTAGTGGGTCCGGGTATGAATTGACCTAATTTGGTTAGAACTCAACCAAACCAATTTAAGTGAAATTGAGCTGACCTGATTTGATCAATTAGAACACTTTCTAATTAATGATCAAATTAAACTCTTTAATTCAATCAAAACCCACAAGACAAAATTGGCATCTAGCAACGTATCATGTCTACCAAGAAGATATGGAATTTTGATAGAAATACCAAAAATATCCTTCAGTAGAAAGTTACTGTGTGCAACAAGATCCTTCGATCACCCTGCATCCCGAATGTGACTATGGATATGAATCATGTCAAATCCAATTTCATATTCATTTTTTCTTTCAATCATATGATGATGATTTAATTAATGAAATATTAGAAACCATTTCTAATTTTCATCATGCTTTGATCAAAGTCTTCCTGAATCATCATTCAATTGAAGCAAGTAGGATGCAATCTCCTCTTACTAAGAATGATTGATTCCATGTTGACCTACTTACAACCTCCAAATGCAATCCACCATATCCTAAACATCCCATATATAACTAAGTCATGAATGAGTATGAACCAAAATATGGATTCATGCATACAAGATTCTATGGTAGTCTCAGGTCAAAGGATTACATGCACAACTCACACCATGAGAACCATCTATTGACATGTAGATAACACTTCATTAGATGTTCTCGAGTTGGATCAATTTAGTGAACTCATTCTCTATTGAGCATCCATATCCTTGTATATGTATCATACACAAGTGATAGTGAGATCAATCACCCTTTCATCAAGCAAACAAAGGATATTCTAGTCTTTTCAGAAATATTAACCCCAATTCAAAGTTCCATCGACTAGGAATATTTTAGATTAAGGTTTTAAGATTTTATATCTCACAGGTATGATTTCATCATAACACTAAAACCATAGCCCTAATCTATGGAGTTCATCATAATCCTAAAAATAAATATTTAGGACTCAGCATATGATGAAATAAATGCCTTTATTAATATAAAAATATCATTACATGAGTTTTTCGATAAAAGAATAGTCCATCAAAGTACATATTTCGATCGGCTTGAGGGCATATTTCTTTCACTTTTGTGCCCCAATGACTTCGTTAGGGACAGGAGGAGGACCTCGCCCTAACAAAGGTAAGAGCCAATCGTGTCAGAAATAGGAAGAGAATCTCGTCCTGACATGGGTCAAAGATGAGAGGCCCTCTCAACAGCCCTTTTGTGCCCCAATGACCTTATTAGAAATAGGAGAAGAACCTCATCCTAACAAAAGTAAAAACCAATCATATCAGAAATAGGAGGAGAACCTCATCCTGACATGAATGAAGACGTTCAGTTATTTAAGATAGAAGGAGGGAAGAGGCCCTTTCATCGGTCCTTTTGTGCCCTAATGACTTTTTTAGGGATAGGAGGAGGACCTCGCTCTAACAAAGATAAAAGCCAACCATGTCAGAAATAGGAGGAGAACCTCATCTTGACATAGGTCAAAGGAGGGAGGCCCTCTCAACGGTCCTTTTATGTCCTGATGATCTTGTTAGAAATAGGAGGAGAATCTCATCCTAACAAAGGTAAAGGCCAATTGTATCAGGAACAAGAGGAGAACCTCATCCTGATATGACTGAAGATCTCTCTGATTGTTTAAGATAGGAGGAGGAGAGAGGCCCTTTCAGCAGCTCTTTTGTGTCCTAATGACTTTATTAGGAATAGGAGGAGGACCTTGCCCTAGTAAAAGCCAACCATATCAAGAATAGAAGGAGAACCTTGTCCTGACGTGGGTCAAAGGAGCGAGGCCCTCTCAATAGGCCTTTCGTGCTCCGATGACCTTATTAGGAACAGAAGGAGATCCTCATCCAAACAAGGGTAAAGGATAATTATATCAGGAATAGGAGGAGAATCTCATCCTGACATGAATGAAGACCTCCGATTGTTTAAGATAGTAGGAGGGGAGAGGCCCTTTTAGCGGCTCTTTTGTGTCCCAATAACTTTGTTAGGCATAAGAGGAGGACCTTGTCCTAACAAAGATATAAGCTAACCATGTCAAGAACAAGAGGAGAACCTCATCCTAATACGGGTTAAAGGGGAGAGAGGACCTCTCAATGGCTCTTTTTGTACCCCCATAACTTTATTAGGAATCGGAGGAGAACCTCATCCTAATAGAGGAAAAGGCTAACTACGTCAGGAGCAGGAGGACCTCATCCTGATGCAGAATCAAAGATCTCTGATTCTTGAACAAGAGACCAATCTCGTCTTAACAAGGATGAAGATCTTTGATTCTTATATAGTAGGCTAAGCTCATCTTAACGAGGGTGAAGACCTCTGGCTATTAAATAGGAGGAAACAGGTCGAGGCCCTCTTAAAGATCCTTTTATACCTTGGCAACCGTGTTAGGAATAGGAAAAGGATCTCATCCTAATAAAGGTAATAGCTAACCACGTCAAGAACATGAGGAGGACCTCCTCCTGACATGGACAAAGACCCTTATGAGGAAGTAGAGCCCTCTGCTTTTTTAAGTATGGTAACAAAATGAAAGTTGTAATCTTGGGACGACATCGAGATCGAATGTAGCAAGAAAATACATTGAAAAGCAACGAGCTAAGATGGAACACAGACAAATAAAAAGCTTCATCTTATTAAAAAATAAAGTCATTACATGGATTGGCAAGATCGAGTATAAAAAAAAAGAAGAAAAGAGAACACGAAGTCCTACTCAGAATTAGACTTCGGGCTTCCGACCCCAGCCATTGTGAGGGAGAGCTCCAAGCTCGCTATTCTCTCCTCAAGCTTCTATCTCGCTACCAAGCTCTCCCTCAGTATCCTCTCCCATCTGTGCGACTCTTCCTCCATCTCCCATAGCCTCTTCCTCAGAATTGCTGACTCGGCTTTGGCATCCATCACCAAGTCTTCCTGATAGACTATCTGAACTTTCAAATCATGAAGCTCCTTCTCCATGGCCACAAACTTTATGATAAAATTCCCAAGAGCATCCTTCAAAGAGGCAAGTTCATTTGGATGCACACTTGGGCCGACCTAAGTATTGTCTGCCAACTATTTTTGAAGCCACGCAACTTTAGAGTCCGTCCTAATAAGCTTTCTCTTGTAATCCTTGATCTCCTCATGCCAATCAGCCAGATAGAAATTATATAACCACTCCACGTCGTATAGCTATGCCTAGAGGTCAGAAAACTTCTTCGACCAGTCCCAGTCGAGCTCCACCTGATTTCGACTCCAGGCCGAACCACCCTCCAACTGCCTGATCTTCTCTTTTGAATCTTGAAGTTTGACTTCGAGGGAGCTGACATGGGCAGACAAAGTCTAAACTTTCTTGCTTCTAGACTTCTTCATCCATTCCAACTCTTCAATCAAAATGCTTGTTTCTGATATAGTCCATAGAGTCCTTTTTATGGACCTATCAAAGATGCGTGATCTCAGTCATGGCTTCTGAATAATGCTTCTCCAATTCCTGAAGTTCGCCCCTGACCTTCTTCAAGCTTTCCTTAGTCTGACAAACCTCCTTCTGTAGATCTCTAGTAATGGATTTCAGAGGAAGACCTTGGGGAAGTGGTGCGGTCTTAGCGGGTGGTGGCAAGTCACAGCCACCTTCACTAGAGGGATTCTAAACAATAGACATGACACAACATCAAGCAAAAGAAAACTTGTCTTATTACACAAAATGTCTTGAGTACATGAAAGAAAAAGAAGGAAAATGCATCTATCAAAGGTTTTCGACCTCGGAACATGGCACAGTAGGTGAGGTTGGCGTGCCCTCGGTGACTACCGATTTAGGGACAGGCTCTAGGATCACCATGATAGGATCATAAGATTCAGCACCAGGTTTGGTAGCTAGAGGGATAGTGTCAGCATGGGAAGACTTTGCCTCAACACTGGGCTGTTCAGTCAAAAAGTCAAGGTCCATGTTGGGGAACCTCTTGGCAATCCTCTTCATGCAGACCTTGAATCCTTCGAGAAAAGCCTCCTGTGCAAAGGTAATTCTGATATCCTCCATTATTTTGGAGGACTTAAAGATTTCGACAGCCAGCTCCTTCTCTATATTGACCTCCTCGGCCTTTCATCGCTTATCTTCCTCTAGGGATAGGGCGGCCCTTAGCCTCACCGACAGTTGCTCCTCTCTCTGTAGTGCTTCTTGAAGGCACTCGACCTCGATAGAGTGAGACTTTGAAGCTTCCCTCAGACCTTCAACCTCGGCTTGGACCTTCTCGATTCTTTCCTGGGCTTCCTGGATGGTCCTCAAAGCCTCAGCTTTGTGAAGATTCGCCTCCTCCAAAGGAGCATAAAGATAATGTCCCAGTTGCAATTAATGAAATGATGGTTACGACTGCGAGACACACCAACACTCGATCAAGACTCAGAAGAAAGGATCGGGTACCTCAAGGAAGGCCGCAAAAGACTCTAGAAAGGATCGGGTACCTCAAGGAAGGCCGCAAAAGACTCTTTGAATTGTTCCTCATCATCCTTCCAGATCATTATCTTTGTGATGTGGGGAAGGATGCTCCCATCCATTAGGGTTTGGATGACTGGAATCAGGGTTTGGATGACTTTCCAGTCATCCAAGGAACCCTGCTCCTAGCTGGAGCTTTCACCATCAAACCTTCCGATGTTTCTCTTAACCTCCCAGGCTCGGATCCAAATTTCACCTATCCAAAACTATCAAAATAGGCTCCAATACCAAAACTATGTCTATAATAATGGTTAGCCTAGTTAGTTTACCCAGCCATCATATAACAACCAGCTATCATACCCACCTCCTCAACAAACCAATATAGCTAACGATAGATTTAACCAACTTCAACAATTAATTCTAAATCAGCAACAATCGATCTTGACTCAACAAAAATCTATCGCCAAGCTAGAAGCTCAAATAGGACAATTAGTTGAGTCTAACACGAGGAGAGAACTAGATCAATTATCAAGCCTACCAATTTCAAACAATCCACCTAATGTCCACCAACCACCTAGACCAAGTTATCAATTTAGTGTCTCACTTAAGAATCCCCAATTTGAGAATGCCAAAGTAATTTCTGAACTTAAAAGCTATAGGATTCTTATAAACCCATACCAAGATCAGGTGAGAGAGACTAGTACTGATGCTAGCCAAAATAAAACTTTAGAGGAATAGGTTAGTACTGAGACTAACCACATAAAAGAATCTAAGCCCGAAACTAGTACTGATGCTGGTTCCAGTTTAAATGAGATAGACATAGGGAAAAAGAGAATAGATAATTTATCCGAGACTTATAAACCTAATGTCCTGTTCCCTTCAATCCTAGAAGCTGGTTCTTCTCAAAAAAATCAAGAGGCATGTAATGAAAAGTCAATGGAGTTGTTTAAACAAGATCATATTAATTTACTTCCAGAATTAAAACCATCTTTAGTCATCTTTTCAGCACCCATTGAATCAAACTTAACTCCTAATTCAAAAACTCAATTCATGAGCATTTTAGAAGAATAAATAGGAGAAATTCTTAATAAACATGGGTCTGAGAATGGGGTAACAAATTATGTTCTCCTAATTAATAATGAATATATCAATAATAGGATTATAAATCAACTTTCTGAGATTGGTAATCCAAAATCATTAGAATTTGTCAATCCAATATTTAACACAGGATAGTTAAGGTGCATTGTATTTGGCTGAAGATGGTAAACTTAGCGCTTGTTGGGAGGCAACTCAATATTTAGTTTTCTTGCATCTAATTTTTAGTTTATTTTTTTTAAAATAATTTAAAAAAGTTGGAGGGAGAGCCTAAATTTTTAAAGGCATGTGCTGGACCATATACATTGAGTCAGGTGTATTCTTTCATGTTCTTTATTACATTCTTTATTTTTTTCTCTCCATTGAAGACAATATCGATTAAATTGGGGTGGAGAGAAAAATAAAAATTTTTAAATTTTAAGTCCTCAAAAAAATTAGTATTTAGTATTTAGACACCTGATTATGCTTAAGAATCAAATGAAACTAAGCATTTTTAAAAGAAAATTGATGATATATCAGAGAATCTGTGAGATATTGAGGAATCAAGTATTAAAAAAATCCAATAAAGAGTTAAAGTCTAAAACATAAAAAGTTTTTTCTTTGAGCATTTTCAATTTTTTCTACTAGCATCAAAGAAAAGTCTACTTTTTATGGGTTTGTGTAGGATAACTATACGTTTCTTCATATATATATATATATATAAATTATTAAAATAAAATATATTTTTAGTACTTCTCACTGAGTAATCAGGCCTCTTTGCCTAAGCAAGCATTGAATTTCACGTCAAAAGATGGGAAGGGCAAAGAAGCTCATTGTAAAGCTAGTCTTAACTCATAGCCTATTTAATTCGAGCTAGTAAGTCTCAGGGTATTCTATACCTAGTGTCCTAAAGCTAACTAGTTTAGGAGTCATTGGCCCAAGACTCGCAACATGAATCAAATAGAAACCTTAAGGAATTATGACACAAAATAGCAGTATAATGTTAAAAAAAATAAAAAAATAAAAAAATATTGGTTTTCCACTGACTCGTTGCCTAAGGAAGTAATGATATTCACATCAAAAAGTAGGCAATATGAATAAAAAAACTAATAAATGAATGACGGAAGTGACAATACTCTTGCCCATATGAAAGTTTAGACAAATCAGAGATAAAGATAGGATGATTTAGAAAAAGTTTCGAAAAATTTAATATTTTTTACTTAATTTTTATTAGTAAGTATTAATATTCTAATGATATGTCTCACTTATGCTCTATTGAATATCAATGACCATTTTGAAAATTGCTTAGATCAAATTTAAAACTCTAAAGTTAAAAAGTATTTAAAACTAAATTCTTTCTTTACTCGAGGACGAGCAAAGCTTAAGTAGGAAGATGTGATTAGTACCATAAAATCATCAATAAAATTATTAATTTATTAATTAATTTATATTTATTTTTAAAAATTAATAATCAATTTATATATTTTTTAGGAAATTAATATTTTTATTAATTAAAAAATAATTAAATAATAAATCAAAAAATAATAAAAATAAAAAATAAAATATTATTATCAATAAAAAGAGCTTATTTTTTTTATTGCAATGAAATAAGTTTGAAATAAATTGGAGCTAAAATGGATCAGATATGAATTTTTTTAAAAAAATTAAAATAAAATAGAAAAATAGCTCAGTCAGCTCCGCAAGCTAAGCGACCAAGCAAAGCCAAGCTGTCAAAGTCGATTCAGCCATAAAAGCCATCAACTGATCCATGATCCAAGCATAAATCACCAGCTCAGTGACAACCGATGAATCACGGAGCGACATGTGGTGGACCAAGACCCTTAAAGGGTTTATAGAAAATCTATTGCGGCTCATAGGGCATTTTGGTCTTTTCACTCGATGACAGGAGGTGCTGATTGGCTGCGGTGTGTGGTGCAATCGATGCACGCAATCTATGGGAATAATAATTATGTGATCATGTGGCTGTGGTTGCTTGCGGTCAAGATCTGACACGGTGGTGGTTGGTTCCAGTTTTAATTCAAACTTTAGGTGCCATCCGATGGCAACGCTCAACCCAGAAGATGATCCAACGGTCCAGAAAGCTCCTGACTTGATTAAAACACCCAAAACTTGATCCAATGATCAGATTTTCTCCAGATTAATGCATTTGGATGGCTAGAATTTAATCTGACCTGATCTGGGCTAAAACACATCCAATTTTGGCATTTTTTTAAATCGGTTGATCCATATTTGACGGCCAGATTTCATCCAAGGCAATAGAATTCATCCAGAACTCTTTTAATCCAAATTTTACTCAAATTTTTTCTTATTTTGATGATTAAAACATCCTTTAGTCCCATATTGCCTACAGAAAAACTCTCCAGCCTTCCAATAAGACCCCAAGCCTTCAAAATTCATTATCTTCGATCAAGGTAAAGATTTGGTATAGGGTAGAGCCAGGCTTTGGATTAGAGGCTACTTCAAAATAATGGGTGCAGAGAAGAAAAGCTGGGCTTCTATAACATCTTTCTACCAATGCCGATCCAAGATCAAAGATCAGCCTATTTTAAATTTTTTTTTTTAAATTTTATGTATTTAAATTATGAATCTTTTAATTAATGCAATATTTATTTTTATGCTCTTTAATTTCATGCTCTTTATTTTTATTACAATTTAAATTCTATACTTTAATTATTATTGCTCTTTATTTTACTGCAAATGCTAAGATTTAACTAGTCTCTTAGTACCAAGTTTACTTTTCTACAGAATTTAATTTCCACTTTACAATTTTAATTTTTGACTTCAAATTCTATTTTTAATTTTTTTTTCTTTTCAAAAATCAAAGATTTCAAATCTAAAATACTACCTTCCCTGTGGATTCGATCCGACTCACTATTATCTATGTATTTTTAATTATTTTAAAAAGTTAGATTAAGTTGATAAACAACTACCTTCTCCCTTGTTAGACATTTTTCTAGGTTCAAATCTCTTCCTTCTTCTCATTAATTTCTTGAATCTTCTTGCTATCGTGGCCATCTCCTCATCATTTTTCAAACTCTCTTTAGAATCACTTTCTTCCTCATGGATGGCAGCAGCTTTAAGTGCAATGCTCTTCTTTATTTTTACTTCCTCTTCTCTGGTTCAGCTCGTGGATCATGAGTGACCTAATTAATTCCTTCAATGCTAGAGTGTTTAAGTCTTTCACCTCTTGAGTGGTAGTCATTTTTGGCTCCCAATTCTTTGGCAAAGACCTAAGAATTTTATGCACAACATTGCTATTAGCATAATCTCTTCCAAGACTTTTCAAATCATTCAAAATATCAGTGAATCTAGTAAACATTTCAGCAATGGTTTCAAGCGGTTCCATTTTAAATAACTCATACGTATGCATCAACATGTTTATCTTAGACTCCTTAACTTGATTAGTACTCTCATGGGTAACTTCAAGTCTATTTCAAATTTTTTTGGCTGATGAACATATTGATATTCTATTGAACTCATTAGTATCTAAAGCACAATATAAGATATTCATTGCTTTGGTGTTAAGTTGAGCTTTCTTTTTGTCATGTTCATCCTAATTCTTTTCAGGTTTTGGAATGGATACTCCATCAATAATAATTATTGGTGTGTGAGGGCCTAACATGACATTCCACATGTTATCATCTTGTGCTTGGATGAATATCCTCATTCGTGCATTCCAATATGTGTAATTTATTCTATTAAATAGTAGAGGTCTATTGGTTGATTGCCCCTCAACCAATGGAGTCCCAATTGGGGTTGCCATGTGACCTTTTGCTCTTTGATAGCTTGATCAACAACTAATACTAGAGCACCTGCTCTGATACCACTTGTTGCCCAAATAGGGCTTCCTAAGGGGGGGGGTGAATTGGGATATTTCAAATTCTTAAGCTTAAGATGTAAGTAGATTAAACTAATTAAGTGCCAAATCAAATAAGCTATGTAATGTGCAGTGAATGTAATCAATAGAATAATGACACAATCACAAACATAAGAATTTTATAGTGGTTCGGTAACAAACTCAATATCTACGTCCACTCTCTAAGTAAACCACTTAGGAATTCAACTATAATCACTAGGCTTAATTACAGTCCGATTATTTTACTTGAGTTCACAATCCAATCCAGTTGATTTTGATCTTGGCTCACCAACCACAATCATACAATGATTATTTTTCTGGGCTAACAATCAACCCTAATTAATTTTCACTTTGGCTCTCTAATCAAACCATACAACATTCAACTCAAGGCTTAGACCAACCCAACTTTCTCACCCTAAGAAACTTGAAATAAAGATGAAAAATACAATAAACAAAATAAAAGCAAGCTCTTTGAAGCTTAAGAGAAGAAAATCTGGGAGCTTGGCTTGTAGTCTTGATCTCTTCTCTTTGAGTGCTTGAAAGAAGTAGGAATCGATCTTCAATGGTGATGTCCTAACTTCTCTCTAATTGAGGATATTGGAAGGATAAGGAAAACTCTAAAAAACACTCTTTTCTTTTCACTATTTGGCTCACACACTTGAATGTACCGAAAAACTATTTGAAAGCTCTTTTTGCAAGTTCAAAAGTCCCTTCTCTTGTCCCAAATGTTTTCTTAAGTATGTCTAAGATTTCCCACCATTACAAGTAAGCTAAGAGGGCTTCTGGAAGTGATCTAGCCATTGAAAGATCGAACATAGCCATTGGAAGGTGTGTGGAGTGAAAAGCTACGAAACTTAAAACTAGCCATAACAGACACTGGATCGGCTCAGTTTTTAATTGGGTCGACTCAGTTTTCAGCTGGATCGCAGAGAACTCGAAACATCTGTTTCTATTATCTTCTATTTTCTGAGACTAGGACGACTACTTTTTTGACTGGGTCGGCCTGGTTGTCACTGGGTTGGCTTAGTTGTTAATTGAGTCGGCTTGATCCCCTAGGTCATGAAAAATTCTACTTTCTACCTTTTCTATCTTTTGCTTCCACTGAGACTAGGTCAACTAAGTTTGCTTGCCATGTGTGCTAAAGACCGTTTGTGACCCTTTCTTCTCCAAATTCTTTTGTAGGCTAGACTTTCCATTTGTCTTGATTTAACATTCATTAAAACCTCTTGAGATGTATCCAATCTGAAATATCTTATCTAACATCTTAAATAATGAATCTTCATTTTGATGAATGGAAATACTTAAAAGTTTGTGAGCTCTTGAAATTTACAACTATACATCCTCATAAATAATGTTAGTAATTTAATTATCTATACTCAAATGCTTTTGTTATTGTCAAAATCAATCTAGGATCAATAATTTGCATAATGCTTGCGATAGCTGCCCATCTGGACTAAGAGTTCACATCTCTTAATAGAAAGCTGGATGAAGAGGTGCATATGATATAACCTGAAGGGTTCACATCCATAGATGAGTCTAAGGTGTGCAAGCTTCAAAGGTCCATTAATGGATTCTAGCAGGCATCTTGGAGTTGGAGCATACATTTTGATAGGATGATCAAAACGTATGGCTTCATTAAGAATGAAAAAAAGCCCTACATATACAAGTGGGCTAATGGTCCAACAATTGTATTCCTTGTGTTGTTTGTGAATGACATTCTCTTAATCAAGAATGACGTCCCTACATTATAGAGAATAAAGATTTAGCTATCGTCACAATTCTTGGGAGAAGCTTCCTACATCTTAGGGATGAAGATCTATGGAGATTGATCTAAGAGGTTGCTTGGGTTGTCCCAGTCTACATACATAGACACTATTGGGGTTAAACCCGCTCCTGCTAAAGTTTGCCTATTATCCGATCTCGAGGCAATCCCATGATGGTCGATCTTCAACCCGCTGACTGATCTTCTGGACTGCGTGAGAGCCCGTAAAACACTATAGGCCTCACCTAGACAAGCTTGGTGGTGAATCATGAAAGCGATCGAATTCCTCCATTATAAGTAACTGGTTCTAGCCAAACTTCTTTTAAATGAACTTGAACAGTAAAAAGGTTCGCCTACGTAACCTAGCCTGGTCGACCTTGAAGTTGGCTGATCTCCTATCTAACCAGATCCCCTTCAGGCTAAGTCTCATCATTGTAGGCTGGATCTCAGGACAAGAACCATAGATTTGCAGAGCTTCTCCCCAGACAAACTTCTATGCTTTATTGAGGATGGCAGGTCTTAACTTCATCATGTTTAGAATCTTAAGCATGCAAGACAAAGTCAACAAAAGGACCTTATCTTCAAATTAATCACTTGCAAACCATCTTGAAATGTCTAGCCAAAATCTTTCCAGTCACCTAAAGGGCTCCATCTAGTCGAACTCCCTCCAGTCATCAAGAAGACTCCCTCTGAACAAAATCCTTCTAGTCGGCCAAAGGGCTCCCTCCAGTCAAACCCCCTCTAGTCGCCAAGCAAACTCCTTTCAGCCGAACTCCTTACGCTCAAAAGGACCTCATCATCTATGCAAATTCAGCTCCCAGCTCAATGCAAACCAATCTACATGCAACCAACCTTGGAGAAGTCTGATCTTTTCTAGAACTATTATGATATGAAGCTCTTCACTGCTGATAGCTGTTCCATCCAAACTTTAACCATCAAATCCCAACAGACTGGCACGTCACAACAACAAACACTATCCTCCATAACAAACTCCACATGGTTCCAAATGGTCCACTACTTAATCTGTTACGAGCTCCACCTACTTAAGGAATCCTCTAGGTATGTTTTCTCTCTAAGCTCTAAACTTTGCTTCAATTTCCTTGAGTGCTCCATTTCTATTGGTTAGAAGAGCTCACTTGATTGTCGGAGGGTCCTACCAGACCAGCCCCCCAACCTCATCTTCTCCAGCTCTATCCTAGTTTCGACGTCGATCAGATTCTACGTCAACAGAATTGGTGCTAGAGGAAGGGGTTCCTAAACCTTTTTAGATCCCTTGTTCTTAAAGAAGCGCTTGGCGGACTTCTCTCTCTGCTTCAACCTCTTCTTCCTTTTCGATTAGCTCTACGAGATGCCGCCTAGGAAAGCATCAACCAGGCAATCTACTTCTTCTATGGTTAGATCTCATCCAAATCAACCCTCTTCGAGTTCATCTCTAGCACTCCAAGCTCCTCCACCAGTAGCGGTGGTGGATGTGGAGCAATTCAACATGCTAATCTAGTAGGTCAAAGGCCTCACAGTAGTGCAAGCCATCCAGCCTTGGTTCAGCTAGAGAGAGCTTCATCAGGATACCAGGATCCAGTGTTGGGGTGGCCCACCTACGCTAGTCATCTGGTGACCCCTGGAAAGGAAAAGTAGAGGGCTGGTAGCTCTTGTTCTAATCATGACTACACTCCCCAAGGATCCTTGCCTCCATTTTGCTAGAAGATCCATGAGATCCATGATCTAGAGGATCTTCTAGATCAAAGATTCTAGAAATGAATCGATGAATTAAGGAACTACGCCACCCTCCCCCCACCCATAGTGATGTATATCGACACTCCTTTCTCCCAGCAAATCATGTAGAAGAACTTCAAGCTCCCTCAATTCAACCACTGATCCAGTCGACCACCTAAAGGCCTTTCGGACTATGATGCTACTCTATGGTGCATCAGATGTCATCTTGTACCAAGCTTTCCCATCTACTCTGAAGGGAGCAGTAAGAAACTAGTACTCAGTGCTTAAGTCGGGTATGATCTTCTCGTTCGATCAAATGAGCCATCAGTTTGTGGCTCATTTCATAAGCAGCAGACGTCCAAGGCAAGGCTCGGATTTTCTCATCAACATGAAAGAAGGGGAGTCCATCTGAGCTTACGTCAGCTGCTTCAATGCTGCTGCCCTAGAGGTCAAAAATCTAGATCAATCCATTGCTATGGCCGTACTAAAGAATGGTCTCCAGAAGAATGATCTTCTATCCTCCCTGAAAAGAAAGTACCCTAGGAACTTTGCTGATATGCTAGCATGGGCTGAAGATTACGAGATTACGCCCGAGCTGAGGAGGCTTTCAAAATGAAGGATGATGAGACCATAAGAGAGCAGCAGGTAGGCAAATCTAGCAAGCCTATAGTTGAAGAAAAGCCAAATGAAGCTCGGTCATGCTCTAGAACTGTTGAGTGCAGACGAGCTCGGACTCCTTTCTGAGCTCATCGACAAAGGAAGCCCTGATCGAAGGGCATGGTGGACCTCCCTCCTAGAAGGTTCCACAACTACGCTCCCCTCAATGCCCTGAAGAGTCAAGTATTGTGGAGATCAAGGAGCAACTGCCGAGGTCGGAAAGGATGTGCACTCATCCTAGCAAGCGCAATCCTAACAAATACTGTCTCTATCATCATGATCACGGTCATGAGATCGAGGAGCTCATCAGGTGAGGCCATCTTGGTCGATTCCTATGACATTGACTTGAGGAAAGGGAAGAGCGGTCGAGAGCATTGTCCCAGCCAGAGCCACCAAGACGGGAGGAGTAACAAGGAGATCGACCTCCACTAGGCATCATCAATACTATCTCTTGGGGACTTATGTTGGAAGAGGCCAGCGGGTCGGTAGAGTTCACTAAAAAATAGAGGACTGAAGAATCCCTCACTTTCACTAAAGAAGATGCACAAGGAATTCAATTCTCGCTCAACGACATGATTGTAGTTTCTTTAAATATTGCAGATTATGATATACGCCGCATTCTTATCGATAATGGAAGCACTATTGATATCTTATTTTATGATGCTTTCTCCAAAATGTCTATACCTAATAACCAACTAGGACCAATGAACTCTCCATTGGTAGGCTTCACTGGTGATGTTGTTGAAGGAATAATAACATTAATTGTGGCTACAAGACGGTACCCAAGATAGTCCAAGGCACAAGTGGATTTTTTGGTGGTAAGAACTCCATCTGCATACAACACAATTCTAGGCCGACCTGGTTTGAATGCACTTCGAATAGTAGTGTCAACTTATTAGAAAAGTCATCTGAGATCGAGCTTTGGTGAGGCATTGCTACTAAAATGCTTTGCAAGGGAACAGATAGCTAGATTTCTATCCTGTTGATGGGTTGGATGTCCGTGATGACCTTATTGAAGAGTGGGGGTGACCTTACAAGACTAGACTATAATAGAGAAGCAGCTTAGCTAAAGTTCGGACTCAACCATTACTACTTCAAACAGCATCGTACAAAGGTTGGACACCCTACTAGACTACGACAGGAGCCATTTTACCCCCAACAAAACTCTAAAAAAAGAAAGTTTGGATGCATAACCTGATATGCCGGATCCTCATACATGCGGCATATGACAACCCAGTCCTCGATATTCATGCTATCATATGGCTACTGTCGAGCTGCCTCCACCCCATGGTCACGCACTATAGCATACCAGTGGTGATGAATGCGATGCAATACTCCTTGAAATGTGAGCATAGCTCACCGCATGCGATCGTGCTTGAAATCAATAATATCAAATATAGCTTGCTGATAACAAATATTATAAGAATATAGTGCTAATTAAATATTTTACTAAATGCTATTTTACCTATAAGTGGCTATAGAAGACTTCCCTCTGAGCTCATGTAACCTGACGCCAATCGAAGAGCATCAGAAGGGTAAAGTTGTTGCATATGATGCCTAGCTCAATCTTGAAGGAACCAGATCTAGGGTTTTAGGGCTAGATCTTGAAACTTTTTCAAGATCGAAAAGTAGAAAACTAAAATAAATCAAAATTTATTTATAAAATGCAAAGAATCCCTAGATTTAAGATTCTATTACACAATTATGGCATGAGATTAAATTAAAAATTAAAATCATAAAGAAAGAAGAATATGTTGATCATATCAATATACATCTACACTATGTCTAATGTAGGTATGTAAAAATAGATCAGATCTATATTACCTATGCAAGTTATGTGTTCTAACTTACTAATCTAGGCTTGAGGATGATGCTTTGAGCCGTACACACATCCGGCCTCTAAGAGATATCCACATGAGCCCATGAACTCTGATCAGAAGTCCTACGCAGGAAATTAGTACAGCATGCTAGTACTATGCTGATCCTTCTTCAATAGTTGAGCTGGTGCTTTCTTCTTTTGGATTTGGACTCCTTCAAAGAATAGAAGGAAGAGGAGAGATTTCAGATTTGAGACACTCCCAAAAGGAATCTCAAAAGAGGAGGATAAGAGAAGAATAAAGCAACCCTAGAAGAAGACCCTCTTCTTCTTCTCTGTTCTCTCACCTAGACAACTAGACTGATGTCTATGAAAACCCAACGCCCATGAGGTCTCTCACCCTAGTATTCACATACCCAAAAGCACTCTCCAAGTTCTATAACATGTCCAAAAATCAGGCCAAAATTTATCCTATATAATGAGTTATAGAGGAGTCTTTATTGGGTCAAATTCTTAGACTAGGAAAGGACAAACATGGTAACTAGTTGGGGTGCCCAACACTTGGACACCCCCTCCTTTCTTTTTGGCATGGACCACCAGAGAAAAGCACACAATTTTTTTTTTTTTACACCTACTAAATCAAAGAGAAAATATGAAGAATGAGTGGCATGCATGGGAGGAGTTTTAGTTTCCTAAAACTCTATCCAAAGGAAAATTCAAATCAAATTCAAACTTCCTCCTTTGACTAGGTCCATAACTAATTACCATATAAGAAAGAGAGAAGATGAGTGGGCATGTGTGAAGAACAGGGAGAGGAGATTTGTCACCAAAAATAAAGGGAGAGTGGGCATGAGGAGGCAAGGGATATAGGTGGTGCAAGATGGATCCTAGTCTTTCTAGGATTCCATATTTGACTTGGTCAAATATGGTTTCTCAAACCAAATCAAACCAAAATTAATTCAATCCAATTAAGTTAGGCCATAATCTAATTAAAAAATTAATTAAATTAGATTTAATTAAATTTAATTATAAATAAATTTTCTAATCAAATTAGAAAATTGGGTTGACCCAAGTCCTAGTTGAACTAAGACTAGTTGTTCCTTGCACTTGACTTATCCAATAAACTAATTAAACTTGATTCAATCAAGCACAACCTAAATCTAATTAAATTATATTTAATTAGACATAATCTCAGTCTTTTGACTTAATCAAATTAAGTCAATTAATAATCAAATTGCTAATCGATCCTGCAATATTTGCACTAGGTTAAGCATCAATCATATTGATCGTTTAATCTAAGAATGATTCTCAATCATTGATCAACCATCCGATCAGATCATGAAGTCTAATGTGTGTGACCCCATAGGTCTGAACCTAAGTTGATAGCACAGGAATAAATTCCTATACCAGTCGAAGTGACCATCTAGTAATGGTACCCCATGGCCGAATAGGTCGAATGTGTAGAACAACATCCTTAGAACCCATATGGATATAGTTTCCATATAATTCATCCCCTTGACTAAAATGCTCATAGGACACCTCAAATTTAAACTATTAACTCTGATCAGGCTATCCACATCATATTTCAAAATACCAAATCCATCTCATGGATTATCCTGCTCAAGATTTTGCTATATTGAAATATAGTAATACATTCTTCTCCAACTCTTGGTGTAGTCAATTCCACACACCGACTTTGTAAGTACTTGACTGTGCGCAAAATCCTTTTGTTACTAAATTAGAAATTTAGTTAGTCCGATACCAAAGCATAGTGAGTTGCTTGCAAGCCACTGAGGTGATCTCAAGTCTAAGGAACATTTATACCTATAACCCATCAGAGACATTCTCGACAGCAGAATGCTCTGGAGTTGGCCACATTCAGTGATGATGTGCCCCTACATCTCACCTGTATTCCATACCAGTGTCTCCATACTCCTTAGTTAAGAGGACAATCAACCTATATGGCATACAGCGACCTATACTCGATAGACACTGTCATCCTAATTAACTGTCTATCATTTGATCATGAAAAGTTTTAAGAACTAATCGATAAATCCTCTTTTTATCAAACCTAGATAGTCCTAAGTGTTGAAAGAAAAACCCTATTTCTCAGGTGAGGTTTGTTCAGATCTAATTGGATCAAGAGGGACATTTCAAAATTTTTTCTCTTAGATCCAAATTAGATCTGAGAGTCTTCAGATTTGATTTCATCGATCTGATAAAATAAAATAAATTAAATTAAATTAAATCTAATTTAATTATACCTTTATTATGGGTAATCCTATTACCCGGTGATGATCCCGATGTTTGCCTGAGGTTCTGGATGTAGCTACGCAAGCGCCTGGCCTCTACTAGTATCCACTCAGGTAGGATCTAAAGATCTTCTCCTTCTCAATTTGTGCTCCAAAAATTAGATTTGGATCTAATCTTGAAGATCTTCAAAATGGCTTTTAAAGATCAGTCATTGTCTCTTACAGTAGTGCTACCTTCTTCCTTTTCTATCGCCTTTCTCTTGCTTGGAATGCACCAAACTTGTGTCCAAAAACTCTTGGACATGGATAGGAGAGAGAGGACCTAAAGATGGCATGGAGAGGGAGGGCGTGGGCAAAGGGCAGAAACTCTCAATTCTAGGTGCAGATAGGATTTATATAGACCCTGCTGCATCATGTAGTGCCACATCATCTCGGCCAATTATGGCCCTATGTGCAATCAGATCTAAATCTGATTGCTGGGATGACATCATCTGATCAGATTAGAATCCCTCATAAACCTCCTTAAGTGGTGCCAAGATCGGTCAAACAGGACTCTTTGGTGCCACCTAAGTTGAAACCATGAAGCAACCTAGAGTCCCATCTATATGGGACTCCAGGCATGATCCTCATGGGGTGCACGCCTCCCTAGGCATGCACCCCCTTTATTTCTACTTTTTAGCAAGGGGACAAAGCCCCATGTTCTCTCCTATGTATGCATGACACATGGGCAGATGTCTAAGTGTTAAAGGTCAACATTTGACCAAAGTCAAAAGACAAGATTTAGTAGATGATGGAAAATGGTAGGTATTGTCTCAAATTTATTCATAAATTAAGACAACCCTTTTTTGATCTGGACAAGCTCTAGTCAGATCAAGTAAAGGTTTCTGAGTGAGTCCAAATATATTTGGCTCAGTTAAGATAAGCTTTAATGATTGTTGAAGGAGAACATTAGGCTTAATCGTGTGCTAGCATAATTTTTTTGAACATAATTGAATCTTATTCAAATCAATTGAACTGGGTTAGTCCAATTGATGATATCTAGATTCAAACCCTTGTTTGTGTGATCCAGTTAGATTCAGTTTTGTATGGTAATGGGATATATTGCGATCTCTATCATTGACATCATCAAAACACCTTCCGATGGATCATAACTTTTCTGATTCAGACAACTAGTATGATTGATCATCTAAATCATTCTAATTGCTCCCAAAATTCACTAGTGACACCTAGCAGCATATGGTGGCAATCCATTAGAACTGAAAATGAACCTCTCGGTGTAGTTACCTATGTGATTAAGTTCCTCTATCTTGAGTCCCAACTGGATTAGGGTTAAGGTGATCTCGTCAAACTCTAATATCCGTCATCTGAATTAATCATTCGATTCAAGTCCAATATGAAAAATCTTAATACAAACTCTTTCTATTATTTCACTCTACCATGGCCATGGGCTTATGGACTTGATTCTCATGATCATCATAGGGCTGCTCCTTATCTATCGGGGTAGATAGATCTCCTATCGGTGCAATCCAATTCCTACAATGAACATGCTATAGCCAAAATACACCTCAGGGTTCCGAATGGCTGGGAGATTGAGTTATGGTGTAGTAAAACTATAACACCTTTAAGGTGAACTGTCGATACACCTTAGGTCAAAGAACTAGACACACCACTATAGCTTCGAGCAAGTCATCGACGAGAAGGTAGACTTCCACATGACTGCTCGAGGTGGTCACGCTCAGTGCCCTCGTTCTCTAACGAGTACCTATACTCTCGCTTTGGTGTCTCTATACCATAGACTCAAGACTCATCTATCCTAAAGAAGCGATCATACACCAATCTTTTAGATCAATCACCATCCTCATGATAATCCTACGGTCGAGAGCATTTTATAAGTTAATAATGAAAATTCGTGTCTTAAATTTTTAACTCTTGAAAATACGAACCATCATTACCATTAACTTAAGGGATGTATCACAGATACTTTCAAATACACAGTCTGATAGAAAATAATTTATTTTATTATTTATAGTCAAAATATAATTTTGCCCTTAGATGTTTATTACAAGTGTCAGCCAATTCTGGCTTTTTGGGCACACATATCTAACACTAAGGACTTCATCACAATAATGAAGTTCATTAGAAGATGAAAACTTATGATGAAAAATATCAAAAATATATTTTATTAATTAATAAATTAATTATAATTATAATGTAGCTTAACCATCAATAGGCTGATGATTGGCTTTATTTTTCAACAACTCCCACTTATCCTAAAGTCACTTGGCGTAGTATCTAATACACATCTTTGACTAGTGGTTATTGAACTCCTTTATCATTAGAACTTTAGTGAATGGGTCGGTCAGGTTCTTCTTTCCGTCGATCTTCTGAAGGTTAATGTCATCTTGATCCACGATCTTCCAGACTAAGTAGAAGCGGCATAGTATGTGCTTCGTCCGCTAGTGTGCATTTGGTTCCTTCGCTTGAGCAATAGCACCAGTGCTGTCGTAGTAGAGCAGGACCAGGCCATCAAGAGAGGGTGCTACTCCAAGCTCGGTGTTGAACTTTCTTAGCCTTACAGCATCTGATGCTGTGATATACTCTATTTCGTAAATAGAGTCTACCACAGTATGCTGCATGAAACTCTTCCAGCAGATGGCTCCACCATTCAGAGTAAAGATATATCTTGACATGCTTCTACTGTTATCATGGTTAGATTGAAAGCTAGAGTCTGTAAAATCCATAAGTTTCAGATCTGACTCACCATAAATCAACCATTGGTCCTTAGTATTTCTCAAATACTTAAGGATGGCTTTAACCACTTTCTAGTGGTTTTCTCCAGGATTAGACTAATATCTACATACTACTCCTAGTGAGTATGCCACGTCTAGTCTCATATATGTCATGGCATACAAGATAGATCCCACTATCGAAGCATATGGGACTCTACTCATATGCTCTCTCTCTTCAGGAGTTGTCGAATAATTCTTCTTAGAGAGAGAAATTCCATGGCCTATCAAGAGATAGCCCTTTTTGAAATTCTCCATACCGAACCTCTTCAGCATAGTATCTATTTACGTGGACTGAAATTATCCAAGCATCCTTTTAGATCTATCCCTATAGATCTTCATCCCTAAGATATAGGATGCTTCATCCAAGTCCTTCATGGAGAACTGTGATGACAACCAGACTTTTATTCTCTACAATACAGAGATGTCATCCCCAATTAAAAGAATGTCATCCATGTACAAGATAAGGAATACCACTACTAGACCATTTTTCCATTTATAAATGCAGGGGTAAACTCAATCAATTAGCCAAATTTGATTTGACTCAAATTGGATTTAATTAGCCCAAATTGTAATCCAATTCGAATGTAATTCGAATCTAGGTGTTAGTTAGGATTTGCAACATGTGCTAGCATATTCAAACTGGAAACATGATCTAATCCAATTAGACACTTGATCAATTTTCTTTGTGTGCAACCCATTGGATTCCACATCTAGCCAATAGTGGATCCGAGTGCAATTTGACCTAATTTAGTTCAAACTTAATCAAACCAATTTAGATCAAAACTTGCTAATCTGATTTGATCAATTAAAACTCTTTCTAATTAACAATCAAATCAAACTCTTTGATTCGATTGAATCCGCAAGACAAGATTGACGTCTAGCAATATATCATGTCTATTCAAAAGATATAAAATTTTGATGAAAAAATCAAAAATATCTTTCAATAGAAAGTTACTGTGCAATAGGATCCTTCAGTCACCCTGCATCCCGAATGTGACTATAGATATGGAATCATGTCAAAACCATTTTCATATTCATTTTGCTTCTAATCAAATAATGATGATTCAATTAATAACACATTAGAAATCATTTCTAATTTTCATAATGCTTTGATCAAAGTCTTCCTGAACAATCATTCGATTGAAGCAAGTAGAATGCAATCTCCTCTTACTAGGAGTGATCGATTCCTTGTTGACCTAAATCATAACCTCCTATATAATCCACCATATCCAATTCATCTCGTACATGACTAAGTCATGAATGAGTATGAACCAAAATATGGATTCATGCATATAAGGTTCTATGGTAGTCTCAGGTGAAAGGATTAAATGCACAACTCCCACTATGAGAACTATTTATTGATATGTAGGTAAGACACCATTAGATGTTCTCGAATTGGATCAATTCAGTGAACTCATTCTCTAATGAGCACCCACATCCTTGTATTAGTATCATATACAAGTGGTAGTGAGATCAATCACCCTTATATCAAGCATACATAGGATGTGCTAGTCTTTCCGGAAACATTGATCCCCAACTCAATATTCCATCGATCGAAAATATTTTAGATTATGGTTTTGATGTTTTAGATCTCACAAGTACGATCTCATCATAATCCTAAAATCATAGTCCTAATTTATGGGGTTCATCATAATCTTAAATAAATAATAAAGATGCATCATATGATGAAATAAAATGCCTTTATATATTTAAAAATGTCATTACATGAGTTTGGAAGATAAAAGAATAGCCCATCAAAATATAAATTTCGATTGGCTTGAGGGTATATTCCTTTTAGTTATCACTATAACTATTTTATTTTAAGGATCTAATAATTTTAGAGTATTTTAATTTAATAGAGAAGGTCAGATGAACCAGCTTGTCATGATCCTCTCACCGGCTTCATCAAGTCAGCTTAAGGGAGACCATTAATAGGCTGGTTAAGGAGCACCTAAATCAGTCACACTAATTTACCTAACTGACTTGAGTCAGCTTGAAAAGTCAAGTGATCCAATCAAAATATAATTTTACCAAGAGGTCAGGTAAGTTCGATCAATGGGAGGGTCTACCAAAGCTTGCCTTAGATACCATAAAAAATGGCCAGGTAAGCGGGCTGCCAACTAAAAAGACTACTGATCTGATTTACCTTAGACACCAACTAATTTAATTAGTCTCGATTAGATCAACCTAATAGTTCATGCTAAACTGAACAGTCAAGAATCAAGTCTATCTTGGGTCTTGTTAAAGACATGGACTTGACCAACTACAACTATTGTAATTAATCTAGAGAATCCTTAACCTAATCTAAGATAATAATTGATTAGATTTAGTCAATTCTCTAATTAAGTCCATTCTTTAATCTAATCCTAGGTCTAACCCAATTAATGAACCTAATCTCCACTAACCTATTTAACCCAATCTTCAATTCGTAATCCTAGATCCTAATCAAACAACTTCTTAATTCTTATAAAATTTTGGACTGAGGGTTGGGGTTTGGCTTTTAGAAAATAATTTTTTATTTATAAAATATTTTTATAATATGGTTTTACCAATCAAGTTACATGTTTGATTCATAATCAATATGCAAGTCAGATAAGCATGAAACTACTTTAGATCCATTCTAAACAGGTTCAAGTAATTGAAACATTTTTAATTCCAATCATCATAAATTATCTTAGATCAAATCTAATATATTTATGATAATTAAAATTAAACTAAAATACTTTTAATTAGATCATAAAATTTTTTAGATCTAGTCTAAAATTTTATGATCAATGTTTTAGATTAGCACGTATTAGGATAACCTCTCCACTATAAGGGGTAAACCTTACAACAGGACAACTTTATAATTAGTCCATATAATCTAAAATTTTTATTTTCAGATCTAAAACTCTTTTAAATTTATTAAATTATAAATAAAATTAGATTATATCTAGTAAATTTATTATAAAAAATAAATCTACATGAACTAGGACAACCTCTCCATTGCAAGTGGGTAAATCTTACAACAGGACAACCTTATAATCAGCTCCTATGATCAAGATTTTTAATTTTAGATTTAATAACTAGATTATAAATTAAATTTAGTCTAAGAAATAATCTAAATATGTATATATAATTATATAACAATCAACCTATGCTCTGATACCAATTGAAGGAACTAGATCTAGAGTTTCGGGGCTAAATCTTAAAACTTTTTCAAGATCAGGTAGTGAAAAACTAGAATAAATTATAATTTATTTATAAAATATAGAGAATCCCTAGATCAAATATTCTATTATATGATTATAGCATAAGATTAAATCAAAAATTAAAAACATAAAGAAAGAAGAACATATTGATCGTATTAACATGCATCTACACTACATCTAATGCAGGTATGTAAAAATAGATCAGATCTGTATTACCTGTGCAAGATATATATTCTAACTTACTGATCCAAGTTTGAGGATGATGCTTCAAGCTGCACATATATCCAACCTCTAAGAGATATCCACACTAGCCCACGAACTCCGATCAGAAGTCCTACGCAGGAAATCAGCATAGTATGCTAGTACTATGCTCTTCTTCGATAGTTGATCCGATGTTTCTTTCTTTTAGATTTAGACTCCTCCAAAGAATAAAAGAAAGATGAGAGATTTTAGATCTGAGACACTCTTCTTCTTCTCTGTTCTCTCACCTAGACACCTAGATTGGCATCTATGAAAACCCAACAACCAAGAGATCTCTCCCCCTGGTATTCACACACCCAAAAGCAAATCCAAGTTCTAGAACATGTCCAAAAATTAGCCCAAAATTCATCCTATATAATGAGCTATAGAGAAGTCCTTGTTGGGTCAAATTCTTAGATGAGGAAAGAACAAACATGGCAACTAGTTGGGGTGCCCAACACTTGGATGCCCCCTCCTTTGTTTTTGGCATAGACCACCAGAGAAAAGTGCACAAAATAGGGAGAATAGGCGGCATGCATGGGAGGTATTTTAGTTTCCTAAAATTCTATCCAAAGAAAAATTCAAATCAAATTCAAACTACCTCCTTTGACTGAGTCCACAACTAATTGCCATATGAGAAAGAGAAAAGATGAGTCGGCATGTGTGAAGACCAAGGAGAGAAGACTTATCACCAAAAATAAAGAGAGAGTGGGCATGGGGAGGCATGGGATATAGGTGGCGCAAGATGGATCCTAGTCTTATTAGGATTCTATATTTGACTTGGTCAAATATGGTTTCTCAAACCAAATCAAACTAAAATTAATTCAACCCAATTAAGTTAGACCCTAATCTAATTAAAAACTTAATTAAATTAAATTAAATTAGATTTAATTTAATTTAATTTTCTAATTAAATTAGAAAATTGGGTTGACCCTAGTCCTAGTTTAACTAGGACTAGTTGTTCCTTGCACTTAGCTTATCCAATAAATCAATAGGACTTGATCCAATCAAGCCCAAATCAAGTCAAATTAAATCATATTTAATTAAACTTAATCTCAGCCCTTTGGCTTAATCAAATTAAGCCAATTAGCAATTGAATTGCTAATCAATCCTCTTGCAATATTTGTACTATGTTAAACATCAATCATATTGATTGTTTAACCTTAGAATGATTCTCAATCCTTGATCAACCATCCAATTGGATCATGAACTCTAATGTATGTGATCTCATCAATCTGAACCTAAGCTGATAGCATAGAAATAAATTTTTATACCAATCAAAGTGACCATCTAGCAATGGTACCTGATGGTCCGATAGGTTGAATGTGTAGAACAACATCCTTAGAACCCATGTGGATATAGTTTCTATATAATTCATTCCCTTGATCAAAATGCTCATAGGACACCTCAAAGTTAAACTGTCAACTCTGATCAGGCTATACACATTGTATTTTAAAATACCAAATTCATCTCATGGATTACTCTGGCCAAGGTTTTGCTATATTGAAATATAGCGATACGTTCTTCTCCAACTCTTGGAGTAGTCAATTCCATCTTAATCATATACCAACTTTGCAAGTACTTGACTATGCCCAAAAACCTTTCATTACTGAATTAAAAATTTAGTTAGTCTGGTACCAAAGCACGGTGAGTTACTTGCAAGCCACTGAGGTGATCTCAGGTTTAAGAAATATTTATACCTATATCCCATCGAGATATTTTCGACAGCAGAATGCTCTAGAGTTGGTCACGTTCAGTGATGATGTACCCCTACATCTCATCTATATACCATTCTAGTATCTCCACACTCCTTGGTTAAGAGGACAACCAACCTATATGGCATATAATGATCTATGCTCGATAGACGCTGTCGTCATAATTAACAGCCTATCATTTGGTCATGAACAATTTTAAGAACTAATCGATAAATTCTCTCTTTATCAAACCTAAATAATCCTAAGGAACATAATGGAGTTTGTTAGAAGATGAAAACTTATAATGAAAAATGCTAAAAATATATTTTATTAATTAATAAATTAATTATAATTATAATGTAGCTCAACCATCAGCAGGCTGACATTGGCTTTGGGACACATTTCCCAACAAATCTGCCATGGCTTGCACCATCTTCTAATGGGCCTAGCGAAGCCAAGTGGAATCTTAATATGGAGATGCTGCCCCTCATGCTTGCATCTCCTGCAGATAAAAATCTAGTTCAGAACCAGATGCCTAGGGATCAGGTGAATAGATTTATATTTAAAATCAAAATATTAAATATCAAAATACCTGTGATACATAGAAAATACAAGGATTTCTTGAATCAAATGCCTCGCTACGCCTGAAAGTACGGCCCTCTACTTCGCATGCACACTAGGCACTATAGGAAAGAGGGATGAAAATTTGGACTTCATACTTTTCTGAAAGGATCAAAGGGAGGAACCAGATCTAAAATCTCTTTTTTAGATCTTCCTTGAAATGTCTTTATGCCAAGGAATAGGAACAAGATCTCTCCATGCCTGAAGAGAAGAAGAAGAAGACTTCTTCTTGCACCCCACCCTCTTTAGCTCTCTCTCTCTCTCTCTCTCTCTCTCTCTCTCTGTCGCACAAAACAAGAAACCTGGATCATCAATGTGTGTGGTGGCATAGGGTTCCCTCCCTATTTACATGTGATGCCCAAAGAAGAGATCAAATTTTAGTTTAGTTAGGATTCCCAATTCTAAGCATATCCAAGGGAGAGTACTTCATGAAGAAGTATTGGCACCACAATGTGGCACCCCTCTCTTCCTCATGTGCACACACAAGAGGGGGGGGATGCAAAATCCAACACCCCCTCCTCTTGGTCGGCCATGAAGAGAGAGAGTCTTAGTTAATTGGGTCTCTAAGGATCTAATCTAATTTAGGTCCGATTCACATCCAAATTGAACCATATTCGAACCAATTTTGAACAGATTGCTTTCCTAATCTAATTAGGGTTCAGGCCCAAGTCATACTTGGATTTCCAACCTGATTGAGCCTAATTAAATCAATTTTAATTAATCAGATCTAGTCTAAAATAATTAATACTTGAATTCATTTTTCATGAATCATTTGGATCATAGATTCGATCATAATCATCCCCGAAATTACACCTTATGTGCAGTGTTAGCCAGACATAGTCAATTATTTAATCCCATATGACCTCTAATTCTTAGTTAAGTTAATCTATTTGTTTAATTAAGTCAAGTACTTCAAAATTGAATAATTAGATTATAGGTTAATTTGTTCCTACATTGCATTACTAAATGCATGACTCCAGAGATTCAAACACTAAGCTAGTAGCATAGGAACTGTTTCCTATACTAATGAAGTTACCATCTAGCAATGGTTTTTGATGTTCGGATAGATCAAATATTTGCAAAGCAATATTTAAGAACCTCGATGTATGGTTACCACATGATTCATCCCTTTGACCTTGAATGCTCAAGATGACCTAAGGTTTGTGGTCAAACCTAAATAAATCATCCATATTGCATTTGAACCTTTCAAATCCATCATATGGATTTCCTTGAGCAAGGCTTTACTAAATTAAAATATAGTGATGTATTATTTCTAGTATCCTGAAGAGGTCAATCCCATCTTAACTTACACACCGACTTAACAAATATTTAACTACATCCAGAAACCTTCCATTATTGAATTAGAAATTTAGGTAGTTCGGCACTAAAATACAATGAGTTGCTTGCAAGTCACCATGGTGATCTTAGATCTGAGGGACACTCATGCCCATATCCTTTATGAGATACTCTTAATAGTAGAGCACTCAATAGGTGACTCACTATTTGGTAATGGTGTACTCCTACATCTTTCCTGTATGCCATACTAGTGTCTCCACACTCCTTGGTTAAGAGGACAACCAATCCATATGGTACACAATGATCTATACTCAATAAACATTGTTATCCTTCTCAGTGATGCATCATTTTTTGTCACGAACATGATTTAAGAACTACATGATAAATCCATCTTTATTGTATTATAAGTAGTTCTAAGGACTTTCATCATAACATGGGAGTTTAATATAGAAGATGCATAACTTATGATAAAAAATACCAAATAATTTTTATTAATAAAAAATTTATATACTATTATAATAAAGAGCTCAATCATCTATAATATAAATGATTGGCTTTAGGATGTTATTTTTCAACAACTCCCACTTGGACAAAAACCAATTGGAACCGTATCGTATACCCATTTTCGACATGTAGTCTTCGAACTCAATTCTAAGGACTTTAGCAAATGGGTTAGCCAAGTTTTTATTTTCATTGATCTTCTGATGCTCGACATCACCTTGATCCACAATCTCTTGAACAAGATGGTAACAATGCAGAATATGCTTTGTCCACTGATATACCTTTGGTTCTTTTGCCTGAGCTATGGCTCCAGTGCTATCGCAGTAGAGTAGAACTAGACCATCGAGGAAAGGTACCACTCCTTGCTCGCTAACAAATTTGTTTAGTCACACAGCATCTTTTGCAGTATCAAATGTTGCAATATACTCCACCTTGCAAGTTGAATCAGTCACCATGTGCTGCTAGAAACTTTTCTAGTAGATCGCTCTACCATTTAGGATAAAGATATATCCCAACATACTTTTGCTGTCGTCATGATCTGACTGAAAACTAGAATTAGTGTATCTTACAAGTTTCAAGTTAGATTCATTATAAAAGGCCATTAGTCCTTAGTATTTCTCAAATACTTAAGGATGGTCTTCGCAACCAATCAATGATTTTCATCTTGATTGGACTGGTATCTGCTCACTACCCTAGTGAGTATGCCATGTCTGGTCTCGTACATGTCATGGCATATATTATAGAATCCACTACTGAAGCATATAAAATTCTACTCATATACTCTCTCTCTTAAGGAGTTGTCAGACAATCCTTCTTTGAGAAAAAAATTTCATGATCTATCAAAATATAGCCTTTCTTGAAATTCTCCATACCAAACCATTTTAGCACAATATGTATGTATGTAGATTGGGATAATCCAAGCAGTCTATTAGATCTATCTCTATATATCTTTATCCTTAGGATATAAGATGCTTCTCCCAGATCCTTCATGGAGAATTATGATGATAGCTACACTTTTATTTCTTGTAATGCAGGGATATCATTTCTGATTAAGAAAATATCATCCACATACAAATCAAGAAATACGATCATGGAACCATTCACCCATTAGTATATGTAGGGTTCTTCTCCATTCTTAATGAAGCCATATGTTCTGATTGTTAGGATTTGATGCCTCGAATTCAACCCACAATAGGAAGAGAATCAATTTTCAGCACAGCAGTTGGGCCGACTTTGATACGCGATCGAGTTGGCTCGATTGAAATAGAACCAGGTCGAACCACAGTAGAGCCAGCTCTCTCAGGTAGATAGATAGCAAGAATCTGAGTGAGATGCAGTCAAGCTATTTCGACCCCTGACTGAGTCGGCTCGACAGAGGTGAAAAGAACACGATGGAGTTTTTTTGTTTGAACTCGAATTATGATTAATTCAAGAGGTCTATGAAAGTTGTGCATGGACCACAGGATCTTGCAACCATGAAGGGTTGTGGTCATGATCTGAAGGTTGAAAAATATTTTAAGACTCCATCAAGAACATGATCAACTCATATTAGGAGAACGAGCCCTGTTAGGACTCCTATGAACTGCTAATAAGAGGATTCTCATCCTATTTAAAGGACTAAGATGCTGTGGAGTAGAAAAGGTGGTGTGTGTAGTGTAAGAGGCACGTAGAGAGGCTCAGGCAGCCATCGAGAGGAGCTTGGCAGAGCACCGAGTACGTGCAGCCCGCAAGAGAGAGAAGCAACAGGTGCATAGCATCTGGTGAAGAGACTATGAGGGCAGAGCATCTTGTAGCTTCTATGGATCTCCTTGGGATTCTGAGAGAGCTTTTATTAGGGTAGCTTCTAGTTGAAAGAGATTTATGTATGGTGAGTTGAGAGTGGATGTTCTCTTCTTGTACCTATTTTTTTCTTTCATAGTGAAACTTTGTATGCCCCATGGAGGTGAGCCTTTAGACTGATCTACATACTTGATTATTTTTTTATTTTATTTTTTTTTCTTCCTGCTATAATAATTTGGTATAAAATTCTTAACAAGCGGTATCAGAGTAGCTGATATCCTAATTATTTGGTATCAGAGCTAGTTGATACCACAATAATTGGTATCAGAGCTAGATAGTACCGGAGCGTAGATTGTAGTAGTTGATAGAGATTAAAGAATATGGAGAAGATAAGCATAATCAAGGTGGAGATCAATAGGTTCGATGGAAAGGGCAATCTTATGGCAAGTAAGGATAAAGGATGTCATCATCCAACATGGGTTGATCGACGCTCTCTTGTATGATGAGATGCTAGCCATCAAAGAGGTGAAGGATTGGAAGCAGATCTAGATATAGGTGGTGAACATGATCTGCTTGTACCTAGTGGATAATGTGATGATCTATGTACTTGATGAGACTTCTCTAATGGTACTATGGTCAAAGCTCGAGGAGTTGTATATGGTGAAGTTGCTCACCAACATGCTATTTCTTTGGAGGCAGTTTTACCAGATATGGATGGACGAAGACTAGAGCATGCAAAAGCATCTATCCAACTTCTAGAAGATCCTCACCAACCTCCTCAGTGTTGGTGAAAAAGTTGAGAAGAATACTAGTGTATTGATCATGCTAGCGTCACTCCCCCCTTCGTATGAGTCCTTGGTGACTACTCTTCTAGTGGAAAAGAGCATAATCAAGATGGATAAGATCACTGCAGTGATACTCCAGAATGAGGTTCTCAGAAGGAAGAACCTAACTTCAAGCTTAGATGGCGATAGCTCAACATTGACGATTTTTGGAGGAGCAGGAGGTAGTAGACAGAGCAATAGAGGATCGTGAGGAGGATGATCAAGGTACAAGATGAGGGATCCTAGGAAGATTAGATGCTATAGGTGCGACAAGTTGGGGCATCGAGTCAAAGATTGCCTATAAATCAAGGATCAAATGAGGGCTATTATGGCGGTGGTCAGTAGCGATACAAAAGGCAGTGATGATGCCTTCTGATTATTGATGAGGTATCTACTTCTTCTTCCCAGTGGATTATGGATTCTACTTATTCCTATCATGTATGCTGCAGAGAGAAGATATTTGACTCCCTAAAGATTGGTGAGGATACTGTGTTCCTACCAGATGGATCAAGTTGTGAGATCAAGGATAGTAGGACGGTCAGCATGAAGCTCCATGATGGAACAGTAAAGAAGTTGGGTGAGGTTTGATACATACCCAGCTTTAAGAAGAATCTAATCTCACTGAGCAGACTGAATTCGACTGGCTTCAAATGAAAAGCTGATGGAGGAATCCTAAAGTTCATGCGTAGTAGTAGGGTGGTGCTAAGAGGAAGAAAGTATGGAGGACATTACCTCATGACAGGAAGCCCAGTGCAAGATGGAGCTCTAGGTGGAGATGGATCAGGCACGAGATGGAAGACTCACGAGGATGAGAGGTGACATCATAAAGTGAAGTTTCTATTACTGTAGGAGAATTCCTCAAGTAGGTCATTGGTCAAAGTGAACACAATCCGTGATAGAGGTGGGATTGAGCGGCCTAGCTCGACTCCCATGTTTGCCCATCCATGATCAACAGGCATACACCAAGGCATGGGGGCAAGATGGATCACAAGCTCTCAAAGTCAGGTGGAGGCCGAATGCCAAGTCGAGGTGGAGATTGTTAGGATTTGATGCCTCAAATTCGACCCACAGTAGAAAGAGAATCAGCTTTCAGCACAGTAGTCGGGCCGACTCTGATATGCGGTTGAGCCAGCTAGGATTAAGATCGAGCCAATTTGAACCATAATCGAGCTGGCTCTTTCAGGCAGACAGATAGTAGGAGTCTGGGAGAGATGCAGTCAAGCCAGCTCAACCCCTGATCGAGTCGGCTCGATAGAGGCAAATAGAACATGATGGAATTTTTTCTGTTTGGACTCAAATTATGATTAATCCAAGGGGTCAATGGGAGTTGCGCATGGACCTAGGATCCAACGGTCATGGAGGGTTGGGGTCATGATCTAAAGGTCAAAAGACATTTCAAGACTCCATCAAGGACATGTTTGACTCATATTAGGAGAATGAACCCCGTTAGGACTCCTATGAACTGCTAAAAATAGTATTCTCATCCTATTTAAAGGACTGAGGTGCTGTGAAGCAGAAAAGGTGGCACGTGTGGCATGAGAGGCATGTAGAGCAGCTTAGACAACCATCAAGAGGAGCTTGGCAAAGCATTGAGTACATGTAGCCCGTGAGAGAGAGAAGCAATAGGTGCATAGCATCCGACGAGGAGGCTGTGAGGGCAAAGCATCTTGTAACTTCTATGAGGATTCTTAAAGAGCTTTAATGAGGATAGCATCTAGTTGAGAGAGATTTTTGTACGGTGACTTGAGAGTGGATATTCTCTTCTTGTACCTATTTTTCTCTTTCATAGTGAAGCTTTGCATGCTCCATGGAGGTGAGCCTTTAGGCTGATCCATGTACTTGATTATTTTCTTATTTTATTTCTTTCTTCTTCCTACCATAATAATTTGATATTAGATTCTTAACAAGTGGTATTAGAGTAGCTGATATCCCAACAGTTTGGTATCAAAGCGAGTTGATACCACAACCCTGATCGTCTTATCAAACCGCATGTTCGAACTCAAAGATGCTTGCTTTAATCCATAAATGAATCTTTGAAGCTTGCACATCACTCATCTTTGGATGTGAAACCCTCATGTTGTATCATATACACCTCTTCATCCAGCTCTTCATTCAAAAAAATTATTTTCGCATCCATTTGCTAAATTTTGTAGTCCAGATATATGGCTATTGCAAGCATAATCTAAATGAACTTGAGTATTGCCATAGGAGAAAATATCTTATCATAGTCAATACCATAATGTTGATGATATTGCTTGGCAACCAGATGGGCCTTATAGATCTCCATCTTTCCATCTGTGCCTCTTTTTCTTTTGAAGATTTAATTACATCCTATGGATTTTATCCCTTCAGGTGGATTAACCAATATCCATATATCATGGACCTTCATGGATTCTATTTTGGATTTCATAACTTCAAGCCATTTTCTCAGATCTTTGTATTGCATCCATATAGGTGATCGGATCCTCATCATTCTTATTGAGCTTCACAGAATCTTCATCCCGGATCAAGAAATCGTACTACCTATCTGGTTGATGTAGTACTCTATTGAATTGCCTTAATGGAGTTGGTACATTGGGCTTAGGATTTGATCTAATTAAATTCGGTTCAGATTCAGTTACTTGTATCGATTCTTCTACCTATCGAACTTCATCAAGCTAGACCTTAGAGACATTAGTTCCTTCACTAAGAAACTCTCTTTCCAAAAAGATTGCCTTAAGGTTGACAAACACTTTTTTTATTCATTTGAATGATAGAAATAATATCCTTTGATTTCTTTTGAATACCCAAGAAGAAGATATTTGTCAGACCTAGGTCCAAGCTTGTCTATAATTGAATATTTGACATAAGATAGACACTTCGAAATCCTAAGGTATGAGAGTGCTGGCTTACACCCTATCCATATCTTATATAGTGTTTTAGTTATAGATTTACTCAAAATCCTATTAAGTACGTAGCAAGCCAAATCGAACGCATATCCCCAAAAGAAGATCGGCAAACTAGCAAAGCCCATCATGAAATGAACCATGTCTGACAGGGTTTGATTCCTCCTTTCTGACATCCTATTATGTTGTGGTGTTCCAGGAGGGATCCATTGGAAGAGAATCACATGCTCTTTCAAGTATGTCAAAAACTTACTAAAGAGATACTCACCCCATAGGTCAAACTAAAGAGTTTTAATACTCTTTTCACTTTATTTCTCTACCTCATTATGGAATCATTTGAATATTTCAAATGACTCAGACTTATGCTTCATAAGAAAAATATGCCCATACCTCGATAGATCGTCTATGAACGTAATGAAGTACTGATATCCATCTCTAGTACTTATGCTCATAGATCTGCATACATCAGTATGTAATACATTTAGAATCTTACCGGCTCTCTCATCTTTTCTAGTAAAATATTACATAATCATTTTTCCAAGTAGATACGACTCATAGGTTGCTAGTGATTCGCAATCATTAACTTCAAGGATTCTTTCTTGAGTTAGCTTGTTTATCCTATTCTTGTTAATATGACCTAGCTTATAGTGCCAAAGATATATATTGGAGACATCATCTACTCTAGGGCATTTACTAGATGTGCACACTATACTAACAAATTGTGATAAAGTATAAATACCATTATTTATTTGTCCATTCATAATAGTAATACCATTCATAATTATATTGCATGAATTTTTTTTATTAAAATTACATAACCGTTTATGACCAAAAGACCTACAAAAATAAAATTTAATAAAAAAGGAAAACAAAAATGATAATCATTAAGAATAATGATATTAGACTCGAATACAAGCTTGATAATCCTTGATGGTAGAACTAGAACTGGTCTTCCACCTCCAACATTAAGAAATCTCTCACTTTTTTCAAATCTCCTACTGACTTGCAGATACTGCATCAAATTGCAAATATTAAAGGGGCTTCTGGTATCTAATACCGAGGTAGTAGTATCACAGATAGAAAAATTGTAAGGTGTTATCATATGATTATCTTACGAACCAACAACTTACTTCTTCTTCATTGGCCTGTTCGGATCCACTGAGGTAATATATAAAGGACAGTTTCTCTTTCGGTGCCCTAGCTTCTTGCGAAAGAAGCATTCTGCCTGCTGCTCTGGTCAGACTTGGGCTTCTTGGTCTGACTAGGCATGGTAGTCCTAACATGCTACTGCATCTTTTTATTTCTCCTTTTATTCTTCTACTTCTTCCCTTTACTAAAGGATTTATAACTAGAAGAAGATCCTCCTACTATATTCACTAGCTCTTTTTAAAGCTAGTAATCTTTCTCAAAAGTCTATAGCAACCCAGTAAACCATGTTTACTACAGGCTTCATCATTCTAAAAAGATTGAAAAAGGAGAGATAGGATTTGGATAGTGAATTTAGAATTGCATCTTTTCCAAGATGCTCCTACAAGAAAAATCTGAGTTTGCTTAGGTGCTCAATCATCTCGATCATGTACAATACATGATCAGTGACTAACACTACATTCCTCATCCTGACATTGAAAATAGCATAATTAGTCTTGTGCCTCTCAACATCATAAGGAGTACTGAAGGACTCATTCTATACTTGAAGCATGTCCTCTAGTTGAGCATCTTCAAACATGCAATTGAACTCATCATTCATCACCACCCACATAATGCAGCGCACCATTGTTTGATTATTCTGCCACTTCTAGTCAGTGTCATGAACTATACCATGAGTGCTAGAAGCGAGCTCCTCGGGTGTCGAATCTATTGGAATGTACAAGATCCGTTTGAGCTCTAAGACTATCTTTAGTTTTTGATACCAGCTACCAAAATTGGATCCCGTCAATTTATAACTATCCAATAGTGATTGGAGTGATAACGAAGTGGCCATATCTGAAAGAAAAAATAGGACCAATCAGTATATGAATCATTTAATCCTAAGGACATGGACTTTAATCTAAAGATTCTTCCACTATTTTATATGAATTGATAGCCTCTACCTCGAATCTATTGCATCTATGGATAGGTTCTTAACCAATTATTTCTCTAAATAATTTCTAGTATTTTATTTCACCCTAGGTTCCTTTTCAGTAGGCTTTGGCCTCCACTAATAGGTTCGATTAGGTCCAAATATTAACATGACCATACTTCTAACCAATGAATGATCGGGCCTGACTTTAGCTGGCCAACCTAACCACTTATCAAAGAGACACAACTGAATTATCATATTATGAATGATAATTCTAATAGTAGATAAGCACCAAGCCTTTAGGCCTATAATGATTATCATACTAATAAACCCATTATCACCCAACTTAATGGAAGGCTATGAATTTGTTATCTCCATAAGATTTTTAATTTATAGACCTAATAATTTAGAAAATTTAATTATTTATTTAAAAAGAGAAGGCAAAAGATTAACCAGAATCAATAATCCTCCCACTGACTTCATAACATCATAAAAAAGGATTAATGACAAATCAAGTTCGGGGACACCTGAATCAGTCACACTAATTTTCTTAATGACATGGGTTAGCTAGAATTACTAAGTGATCTTGCCAAAATACAATCTGCCATATTGGCCAGGTAAGGGAGATCGGTGGGAGGGATATGCCATTAGCTCATCATAGACTCAATCTATATGAGTAGCTCCCAATTAAAGATCACCAGTTTAGACTACCAAATTTATCTTTGACACCAACCAATTAATTAGTTTAGATTTGATCAACCTAATAATTTGGGCTCAGCCATTGAGCAATAATCAAGTCTATAATGGATATGATCAACTACAACTATTAAATTAATCTATAGAGAAGAATTGATCTAATCATAATCAATTGTTTGTTTAGATTTGATCAATTATTCTAATTAGTCCATTTTTTATATGATTTCTAATCCTTGGTCTAACCCAGTTATTAGGACCTTAATCCATGCTAACCCATTAACCCAAAATTTATGACATATGGCCTTAAGATCTTAGTCTCAAATCTAAATCTCTTATTTCCAAATTAAGTGTGTAAAATGTGTGTTTTAGTTTGTAAAACTATTTTATAAGGGTTTCATGTGAAGCATGCATATAGTTTTAGATCTATAAAACTAATTTTTCAAAACATGCTTCAACATCTAAACATAAATTAATCTGATTTAAATTGCATATATGAAGGAACCAGATCTAGGGTTCCATAGCTAGATCTTGAAACTTTTCAAGATCATGCAGTGAAAGACTTAAATAAATCAAATATTTATTTAAATAAATATGTAAATACCAAGATCTCAGATCTATTACATGATCATGACATGATATTAAATCAAAAATTAAAATCAAATAAGAAAGTAGAGGGTTAATCAAATCAACCTAGATCTACAGTACATCAAATGTAGGTATGAAGTTTATAGATCATATATATTATCTGAGCAAGTTAGACATTCTAACTTACTGATCCAGGCTTGAGGATAAAGTCACGAGCCGCACATGCATCCGACCTATAGGAGTCATCTACATGAGCCTACGATCTCTAATCTAAAGTCCGATGTAGGAAATCAGCACAACATGCTAGTACTATGCTGATCCTTCTTCGACGATCGATCCGATGCTCCCTTTTTCAAAATTTGGACTCTCCAAAATATGAGAAGGAAGATGAGAGTTTACTAATCTAAGACTCTCTTAGAAAAAACTCAAAAAAAAAAGGAGAGTTTGAAAATAAAATAGCCCTAGAAAAAGACCCTCTTCTTCTTCTCTTTTCTCTCACATAGACACCTAGTTTGGTGCCTACGGAACCCCAACATGCAAGGACCCTATTCCTCTAATTTTTGCACACCTCAAACCTCTCTCAAAGATCTATATTTCACTAAAAATTAGAATAAAATTCATCTAATAAATAGAGAAAAAGAAGAGTCCAAGTTAGATCAAAATCTTAGACTAGGAATATTCAAACATGGGAACTTGTTGGGGTGCCCAACTCTTGTGCGCCTCCTCCACAATTATTGGCATGGACTAGCAAGAGAAGGCATACCAAAATAGATATTATTTTTATGGAATAAAAAAGAATTAATTAAAAGGGGGGCGGCACTCAAGGGAAGGTGTTTTGGTCAATAAAGATTCTATCTCTTAGAATCCTAAGCAAAATTAACTCCTCTTTTGATTTGGTCTTCCAACAAATTGCCTTATGAGAAAAGGAGGAGAGAAATAGGGCATGAAAAGCCATGGGAGTGGAGAATTTTCATGTAAGAAACAAAACAAAAAGGGCATAAGGTGTGAGGATTAAGTGGTGCAAGTGATAGGGAGTCCTAGTCACACTAGGACTCCTATTTTGACTTGGTCAAACAAGATCATTTAACCAAATAAAATAAAGATTAAACCAACCCAATTAAATAAGACCCTAACCCATTTAAGGACTTAATTAAATCAGATTAAATTAGATTTAAATTTTAATTTATTTTTCAATCAAATTAGAAAATTGGGTTAATCCGAATCCTAGTTAGACTAGGACTAGTTCTTCCTTGCACTTGGCTTATCCAATAAACCAATTGGACTTGATCCAATCAAGCCCAAACCAAATCTAATTAAATCATATTTAATTAAACTTAATCTCAGCCTATTAGCTTAATCAAATTAAGCCAATTAGCAATTCAATTGCTAAATGATCCTCCTACAACACTTGCACTAGGTTAAACACCAATCGTATTGATTGTTTAACCCTAGAACAATTCTTAATTATTGATGAACCATTTGATCAGATCATAAGCTCTAATGTGTGTGACTTCATAGGTCTAAACCTAAGCCGATAGCATAGGAATAAATTTCTGTACGAATCAAAGTGACCATCAAGCAATGATACCCGACGGTCGGATAGGTTGAAGGTGTAGAACACCATCCTTAGAACCCATGCAGATATAGTTTTCATATAATTCATCCCCTTGACCACAATGCTCATAGGACACCTCAGAGTTCAACTGTCAACTTTGATCAAGTTGTCCATATTGTATTTCAAAATATCAAATCCATCAGATGGATTACCCTGGCCAAGGTTTTGCTATATTGAAATATAGTGATACATTCTTCTCCAACTCTTGGAGTGGTCAATTCCATCTTGATCACACTCTAACTTTGCAAGTACTTGACTATGCCTAGAAGCCTTCCATTTCTAAATTAGAAATTTAGTTAGTCTGGTACCAAAGCATAGTGAGCTACTTGTAAGTCACTGAGGTGATACTGTGCTGAGAAACCAAGGACTGAATTAAAAATTCAGGTAGTTCAGCATCAAAGCATAGTGAGTTGCTTGCAAGGCACCACGGCGATCTCAGGTCCAAGGGACACTTATATTCATATCCAATCAGAGCAATTCTTGATAGCATAATGCTCCAGAGTTGGTTAGTTCAGTGATGATGTACCCCTATATCTTACTTATACGCCAAACCAGTGTCTCCACACTTCTTGGTTAAGAGGATAACTAACCTATATGACACACAATAACCTACACTTGATTAATATTATCATCCTGATTAACAACATATTATTTGATCATAAATAGTTTCAAGGACTAATCGATAAATCCTCTCTTTATCGAATCTAAATAGTCCTAAGAACTTCATCACAACACAGGAGTTCATTAGAAGATATAAATTTATGATAAAAAATATGAGAATAAATATTTCATTCATTAATAAATTATTTATATTTATAAAATAGCATAACCATTAATAGACTGATGATTGGCTTTAAGACATATTTTCTAAAAACTCTTACTTATCCTAAAGCCACTCGATAGAGTATGTAATACACATCTTCGACTTGTGGTTGTCGAACTCCTTTACCGCCAAGGCTTTAGTGAGGGGGTTGGCCAAGTTTTTCTTTCTATCAAGTTTTTGAAGGTCGCATCACCTCGATCCATGATCTTGCAGACCAGATGATAGCAATGTAGTATGCGCTTCATCCACTGGTGTGCCTTCGATTTCTTCACCTGAGCAATTGCTTCAGTGCTGTCGCGGTAGAGCAAGACTAGACCATCTAGGGAGGATGCTATATTGAGCTCGGTAATGAACTTTTTCTTAGCCACATAGCTTTTTTTGTAGCATTTGATGCTGCGACATACTCTACCTCACATACAGAGTCTGCCATAGTATGCTACTTGAAACTGTTCCAGCAGATGGCTCCAATATTTAGGATAAAAATATAACCCAATACGCTCTTACTATCATCATGCTCAGATTGAAAGCTGGAGTCCATGAACCCTATAAGTTTTAGATCTGACTCACCATAGATTAGCCACTGGTCCTTAGTATTTCTCAAATATTTAAGAATAGTTTTCACAACCTTTCAATGGTCCTCCCTAGATCAAATTGGTATCTGCTCACTACTCCTAGTAAGTATGCCACATCTGGTCTCAAACATGTCATGGCATACATGATAGGTCCTACTACCTAAGTATATGGGATTCTACTCATATGCTTTCTCTCTTCAGGAGTTGTTGGATAATCCTTTTTAGAGAGAGTAATTTCATGGCCTATCAAAAGATAGCTTTTCTTGGAATTTTCTATGTTGAACCTCTTTAGCAAAATATCTATGTATGTGGACTAGGATAACCTAAGCATCCTCTTTAAACTATCTCTATATATCTGTATCCCTAGGATGTAGGATGCTTCACACAAGTCCTTTATGGAGAACTGATATGAAAATCATACTTCTATTCCTTGTAATATGGGGATGTCATTTTCGATTAAGAGAATGTCACCCATGTACAGGACAAGAAATACAATTGCCAGACCATTTGCCCACTTGTAATGCAGGGCTCTTCTCTCTTCTTAATGAAGTCAAATATTTTGATCACCTTATTAAAATGCATGATCCAACTCTGAGATGCCTGCTTTAATCCATAAATAAATCTCTGAAGCTTGCACACCTTAGACTCATATGTGGATGTGAATCCTTCAGGTTGCATCGTATACATCTTTTCAATCAGCTCTCCATTAAGGAAAGCTATCTTCAAATTCATCTACTAGATCTCATAGTCCAGATGGTCAGCTATCGCAAGTATAATCCGAATGAATTTAAGCATTGCCATAGGGAGAACATCTCATCATAGTCAATACCATAGTATTGATGATACCCCTTAGCAACCAAATGGGCTTTATAGATCTCCACCTTCCCATCTATGACCCTCTTCTTTTTGAAGATCTACTTACACCCAAAGGGTTTAACCCCTTTAGATGGGTCAACCAATGTCCACATATCATTGACCTTCATAGACTCCATCTTGAATTTTATGGTCTCAAGCCATTTCTTGAAATTAGGTCTCTACATTGCATCCATGTAGGTGATCGGATCCACATCGATCTCATCGAGTTCGTTAGGATCACTATCTTGAACCAAAAAATCATAGTATTTGTCCAACTGACACGGTACTCTATCAGATCACCTTAACGGTGCAGTTACACTGGGCTTCGAGTTTGATCTAATCAAATCCAGTTCAGGTTTAGCTAATGGCATTGATTCATCTACAGGTTGAACTTCCTCAAGTTCAACCTTAGAGGTGATAGTTCCTTCACTAAGAAATTTCTTTTCTAAAAAGATTGTCCTATTGTTGATGAATACCTTTTGTTCTTCAGCATAGTAGAAGAATAATCCCTAGTTTCCTTGGGATATCCTATAAATACATATTTATCAGACCAGCATCCAAGTTTATCTGTATGCAAATATTTGACATATGCCGGACAACCCTAAACCCAAAGGTGAGAGAATGTAGGCCTGCACGCAGTCCATATCTCATATGGAGTCTTTGCAATGGATTTACTTGGAACATTATTTAACATAAAACATGCAGTCTCAAGAGCATAACCACAAAATGAAATAGGCAGACTAGCAAATCCCATCATAGATCGAACCATATCCAATAAAGTTTGATTCCTCCTTTTTGACACACCATTATGTTATGGTGTTCCTAGAGGAGTCCACTATGATAGAATCCCATTCTCTCCTAGATATGTCAAAAACTCACTAGATAGATATTCATCTCCTCGATCTGATCAAAGAGTTTTAATACTTATTTCAGTTTATTTTTTATTTCATTATGAAACTGTTTGAACATTTTAAATGACTCAGACTTATATTTCATAAGATAGACATACCCATACCTAAATAGATCGTCAATAAATATAATGAAATGGTGATATCCATCTCTGGCAATAGTGTTCATAGGTCTACACACATCACTATGTACAAGACTTAGAACTTCACTAGCTCTTTCATCCTTTCTAGTAAAAGATGATTTTATTATCTTTCCTAGAAGATAGGATTCACAAATCAGCAATGATTCACAACCATAGACATCAAGGATTTTCTTTTTGGCTAACCTATTTATTCTATTCTTGTTAATAATATGACCAAGCCTGCAATGCCAAAGGTAGGCATCTGTGATTTTATCCAATCTAGGATATTTATTAGTTGTGTACATTACACTCATAGACTGTGATAAAATATAAATATCATTTTTTATTGTCAATGCATTATTATAACATCATTCATAATGATATCACAATAATCTTTCTTTATCGACAAATGATGACCAGCTTTGGCCAAAAGGCCAATAAAAATTATATTCCTTAAAAAAGAGAGATAGTAATGACAATCATCTACAGAAATGACATTACAATTAACAATAAATTGAACTATTCCCAAAGCTAGAACTAAAATAGATCTTTCATCTCCAACATTTAGGAATCACTCATTATTCTTAAATTTTCTACTAACTTGAAGTTCTTATAACGAATTGCAAATATGCACTGGACTTCCGATATCCAATATCCAGATAGTAGTATCACAAATAGAGAGATTACAAGGTGTTATCATATAACTTTCTTGATTAGCCACTCCTTGCTCCTTTCTCTTGTTCAGCTTATTGGAGTCACGGGAGGCAAGGTACTGAGCACAGTGCCCCTGATTCTTATAGTGGAAGGACTCTACCTGATTTGGGTTAGTTTTGCACCTTTTGTTTAGAGTAGGCATAGAAGCCGCAGCATGAACTTCTTTGTGCTGCTAAACAATATTCAACTTTCGATACTTATTATCGAAGTTGGATCCCATAAGTATGACACTATCTAACAGTGCATGGAGCAACTTAGGTTTGGCCTTAACTGCACGTAGGAGAACCAAAAATCTAATTAGTAAATGATTTATTAAGCCTTAATATTTGGATTTTAATCAAAAGGTTCTCTCACTTTTTTATACGAATTGGTAGCCTCTACCTTCAATTCCAGAAATTATCTTAATTTCTTAGTGGATACTAGAATCCACATAGATTGCATACGGGCCCAAGAAAGGCTCTGGCTAATCCATGTGCATTTTATGGATAGGTTCTTAATCAATTATTTCTTCAAACAATTTTTAGTATGAGGTTTTGCCCCAGATATCTTTTCAGTAGGCTAGGACCTCCACTGAGAGTCCCGATTAGGTCCAACCATTAACATGATTGAGTTCGGTGCATCAAACGAACGATGACTAAGCCCACGAAAAACTCTAGCTAACTTGATCGTCATTTAGAAAGTACAACCTAATCATCATATGATGAATGATAATTTTAATATCTCGATGAACACCAAGCATAAAGCACCTCCAATGTTCGACTAGACTATTGGAACCATTTCCAACTACCTTAATGGGAGGTTATGATCTAGTTATTACCATAACTATCTCATTTTAAGGATCTAATAATTTTACAAGAAAAGAGTCAGATGAATCAGTTAATCATGATCCTCCACTGACTTCACCAAGTCAGATAAAGGAAGACCAAAGATAGGCTAGTCTAGGAGCACTAAATTAGTCACACTGATTTACCTAGCTGACATGGGTTAGCTCAAATTATCAAGTGATCTAATTAAAACATAACTTCACCAAGAAGGTTAGGTAAGTGAGATCGGTGAGAGGGGTATACTATTAACTCATCAAAGACCGAATCAGTGCGAGTAGCTCTTAATTAAAAACCACCGACCGAAACTACCAGACTTACCTTAGATACCAACTAGTTAATTAGTTTTGATTGGATCAACCCAACATTTCAAGCTAGATCGCTTAGCCAAGAATCTAGTCCATTTTGGTTCTCATTAAGGACATGGACTTGACCAACTACAACTATTGTAATTGATCTAAAGAGACCTTGATCTAATCTAAGACAATAATTGATTAGATTTAGTCAACTCTCTAATTAAGTCCATTTTTTAATCTAATCTTAGGTCTAATCCAATTAATGGACCTAATTCATTCTAATCCATTAACCCAAATATTATGATTTGTATCTTAGGATCTTCAACTCATAATCCTAGATGCTAAACTAAATAATTCTTAATTCTTAATTAAGTTTTGGACTAAGGGTTGGGGTTCGGTATTTTGAAAATGATTTTCAAGTTTATAAAATATTTTTACAACATGGTTCTACCAACCAAATTGTATGTTTGATTCATAATTAATATGCAAATAATAAATAACATAAATATGAATCTACTTTACATCTAATCTAAACATATTTATGATTATGTACATCTATTTGAAATAATTTTAATTTTAAATAATCATAAATCATCTTAGATCAGTCTAACATAGTTATGATCATAAAAATTAGATTGAAATACTTTTAATTAAATCATAAAATCTCTTAGATCTAATCTAAAATTTTATTATTAAGGTTTTAGATTAGCACGTGCTAGGATAACCTCTCTATTGTAAGAGATAAACCTTACAGCAGGACAATCTTATAAGATCAGTCTGTACGATTTAAAATTTTATTTTTAGATTTAATATCAGATTATAATTTAGATCAAATTAGAATAATAGATTTGAAGTATGCAAAAAATATATCAAAAATACCTGATGCCTATTGAAGAAAAAACTTAGAGTTTCTAGCATATATTTTAATTTTTTTTCAAAATCAGAATAGCAGAAGCTATAGATTAATCAGCAAAGTATGCTAGTACTGTGCTGATCCTTCATTGATGGTTGATGTCGAATCTTCTTCTTCAATTGACTTGAACTCTTCAATGATCAAATATGGAAAAGGAATGATCTGGAAGGAGCCTTCTTCCCATATTCTTCTCTCAAAATTTTGTAGAAGAAAATCTAAAATAAAAATCCTAGAGAGGACCCTTTCTCTAAGCCCTTTTTCTCTCTCGCCTAGGCACAACAACTTATGCCTTTACAAAATCACACCCTCAATTCTGATATGCCCAAGGTCCATGCCCAAGCCCTCTCTCTTAGGTCTAAAATATTTTAAAAATATTTGGTTTAACTTTCTTTAAATAGAGAGTTAGAGAAGAATCCCTGTCTAGGTCAAATACCTAGCTAGGTAGAGAGTCCAAATAGAACAAGGATAGGGGCATCCAACTCTTGGGCACCTTCTCAAACTTTTTTGACATGGATTCTAGATATTTGATGCACGATTAAATTATCTTTTTCCTATAAAAGTTTTAGAAAAAAATTAGATTAATTGGTGCCATAATGGATAAGAATTTTGGATTTGTCCAAACTCTATCAAATAGAGTCTAGATCATCACTACTTAGTTTTGATCAAATCCAAAATCATAAACTATGTAAGAGGGATACGGGGGCAAGGATAGTCCTGGAACCTTTCTAAAAATCAGATTTCCCATGAAAAGAATTATGAAAAGGGCATGGAGAAAAGGAAGGTGGCATAAGGGAGGAGTCCTAGTCTAACTAGGACTACATACTTTGACTAGTCAAACTAAATTTTTAGCCCAATTAAAATAGATCTTGATGCAACATAATTGTTGGTGCAAAATCTGGCCATCACTGGAGTCAAAGCTGGATTTGGAGTCGGGACCTATAAAATAAGTTTCCTCTGGAGTCCGGGGTGGTGGCTTTGACAAGACCCTCCGACAATCAAGTCAGCTCTTTCGGCCAATAGAAATAGAATACGTAGAGAGATTCTAGCAGAGTTTTGATGAAAAGAAGGAGAGCTTCAGGGAGAAAGCTATCTAGAGGGTCTCTTATATGGATGGAGCCTGTAACAAACTAATAGTGACAGCCATAACCATCTGGTAGTGGGTCGTTCAAGGCCATGTGGAGTTTGTTGTGGGAGATAGTCTCTGTTGTCACGATGTGCGAGCCTGTCGGGGTCCAATGATTGAAGCTCGGATGGAAGAAATTGACGGTTCTTTTGGCTATATCGAGGATGCCAAAGTCCTCTGGGGCTATTGGATGGAGTTTGGAGGGAGTTTAGCTATTTGGAGGAGTCTGTTTGAAGGAGAAGGCTGGAATGAGTTCGACCGTTGGAGGAGTCCGATTGAAGGAGAAGTTTGAAAGGAGTCCGACTGTTGGAGTCTGGCTGAAGGAAAAGTTTGGAAGGAATCCAAGGGAATTGGAAGGAGTTCGACCATTGGAGTCTGACTGAAGAAGAAGTTCGGAAGGAGTCCGACTGTTAGAGGAGTCTGACTGAAGGAGAAGTCTGGAAGGAGTTCGACTGTTGGAGGAGTCTAGCTGAAGGAGAAGCTCGGAAGAAGTCTGACTCCTGGAGGAGTCTAGCTGAGGGAGAAGTCTGGAAGGAGTTCGGCCGTTAGAGGAGTTCGGCTAAAGGAGAAGTTTCGAAGGAGTCCGACTATTGGAGGAGTCCCGAGGTTTAACCATGGAGGTTGGTACTGGGCGGCATCCTTTCGGGATCAAGCATCCAGCCGAACTTCAGTAGGAGCGGGTTTATCCCCAACACTAGTCCCCCTACTCCCGAGTTTGAAGTTCAAGGGAAGGGAGTACCGAGTGTGACTGCCGAAGTCCCTTTCCATTTTCTATGCTTGCTAGGGCAAGGCATTTCTTGGTGCTTCTGTGCCGACGTCGAAGCTTCATAATTTGAACCGACCCGAAGAGACATCTTTGGAGCTCCATGCCAAAACTTTGCCTAGGGTACGACGTCATTATGGGCCCGTCCACCGCTAGTCTCTACCATGATAAAGGAGGCACGCATCGGCCATAGACTAGTCGAAGGAGATTTGCAATCATAACCACTTAGACCCTCAGGGCTATTTAACCCATTTTCTTCTCCCAAGTCGTTACCTCTCTCAAAATCTTCTTCCTCCTCTTCTTCTGGTTTTCTTCTCTCCATCGTGCGAGTGCTTAGGCTTTTCCTTCCGCTTCCTTTGATCCCAGGTGTTCTTCCATCTATCTTCTGTGGCCTTCGTCATCTCCCTACTTCTTCCAATCAACTTAGGTCAGCTTCGCTATCCTTTTTCGAGTTATTCTTGCATTCTCTGCTTTCCGCTCCTTAGGTCTCCTTATAGAAGTTTTTTGCACTTTATTTTCTTAGCTTTTCAAGCATTTTTTATAATTTTGCTTTGATCCGAATGTTTACCGAGGAATCCTGGTTGATCTACTTGGGGAGCTCGGCTCCTCTAGCCTTAACGAACCTACCTTCTAGGAAAGCCGAGCTTTCTGAGTTGCCCCATCCCTCCTTTGTACCGACAGTTATTGCCTGCCAACTTTAGCCTGATGATCTTTCATTAGCTCTATTCAGTTTGGTATTTCCTCCGAATACAAGCTCAAACTTTTCGGACCCAACGATAGGGCCTGCTCTCCATCTCCCGACCGAACCAGCCTGTATTTAGAGGCTCTTCGGGCTAGGCTTAGGTTGTGCTTACCCCCTTTCATGGCCAACCTATTTAGATTTCTCCACATCTTTCTTGCTACTATGGCACCGAACTCCTTAGGTTCATTGTAGGATTTCTTTTCTTATGTACCATGGTAGGCATCTGACCTACCATTTCCTTATTTTGGACCTTCTTTACCTTCAAACGCCACCCGACTGCTAAGGACTGATGGTATGTGTCTCCCCAATTCGATGGGAAGGGATTACTTAAGGGCACCCCATCTTCCATCCATGGCTGGAAGGAGAAATTCTTCTTCATCTCAAACCCATCCTTGAGGTTAGAACTTCCTCCATGGGGGGAGATAAGGGACTCGATCCATCGAGCTCCAGGGCTAGAAAGCGAGCATCAGAGCTTGGCCGATATATTGAAGGGTTTTAACATTCCGCCAATCCCCAACCTTTTGGACGAGCAGATCCTGTTTAAGCTCGGCCTCAGTCCCCTAAATATGGCAGATAGTCTTTTTTTTTTGTCGATTATGGGATGTTCTTTATCCAGACCTCGGCTTTTCTTTGACCTTTTCTGACTTTGATTTTTATCCTTTATAGAGATGACACCTGAAGAGCGAGACCGTCTAACCAAAGGACTTAAATCCCTCAAGAGGAAAGGCGGCCCTACTGGGGATCTTCCCAAGAAGGCCCGCATTGGTGAGTCTAGCCATTCCATGCCGATCCAGGCCATGCCCGCCCCCGAGCCTGCTACCACCATACCGAGTCTGACCCCATCTGAAGAGGTCGCTCCATTTGCTCCCCTCTAGTTGGAGGAAGCATGGGAAAAAGGAAGAAAAGGGCTATCAATAAGAAGGTTGGAAGGAGGGTCAGAAGCTCTGAAAGTGGGAGTCCCAATAAAGAACAAACTTCTGGACGATCGGGAGGTCGTCTAATCACTCATGAAGGAGAGTATTCTTCCCCATATTGCAGTGAAGATGCTATGGAAGGACGACGTTGAGAGATTCGACGAGTCCTTCACCGCCTACCTTGAGGTAGTCTTCTCTCTCATAGTCTTGGTCTACGGTCTTTTTCATTTTCGAAGTCAGGGCTCCCTAATTTTAACTTGATTTCCTATCATAGCTCAGATATTATCTCTTCACCCACTCTGAGGTAGTCGGTTAGAGGTGGGCCGAAGCCTTGAAGGTCCTCGAGGAAGCTCGTGTGGAGGTCAAGAAGGCCTGGGCTGAAGTCGAGAGCATGAGGATGGCTTCAAAAATCCAATCCATCGAGGTCGAGCACCTTCGAGAAGAGTTGAGGGCAAAGCATGAGAAGACGACGAACTTGAAGACTGCCTTGGCTTAGGAGGAGGAAAAGAGGAAGGTGCAAGAAGGGGTCAGTGCGGTGGTAGATCGGGCGGTCGAAAGCTTCAAGTCCTCCAGGGATATGGAGGACATTAAAATGGCTTTTGCTCAAGAGGCCTTCATCAAGGGATTCCAGATCTGCCGAGGAGGGTCGCTGAGAATTTTTCCAAGGTAGATTTGGACCTCTTGACGGAAGATCCCGATGATAGAGTCGATCCTTCATCGCTTGGGATCGGAGTTGTTCCAACCGATGTCCCATCTTCTTCAGCTATGGGAGCTATCTCGGAGGCTCCTGAACCCATCGCTGTAGTGCTCGAGCCTGCCCATGGACTGGACGTGAATGAAGATGCTCCGACCTCTGCTGTGGCCGAGCTGCCCGAGATCTAGATTTCTAAAGACCATGTAGCTTTCTTTTCTTTTTTTTTTTTATGATGATGTATTTAAAAATCATCCAAGTAAATGAAAGACAAATCTTTTTCTAGCCTTATACTTTGTGTTGTCGTTTGCATGGTTCAGAATGCTCTTGATGACCTAGGTCATGTCTCTCCTCTTCTAGTTGATGTCGATCCTTTGCCCCGTGGGGTTCTGATTAAATCATTGATTAGGAGCTTGAAGAAGGAGATTCATCGCTTGAAGAAAAAGTTAAGAAAAATCGAGGATGATCTCCAAGAATCAAGGAAGAACGCTTCGAAGGTGACTGTCAAAATTACCCACCTTAGGAACCTACACAGGAAGGACTCCACCAGTTTCAGCATTCAGAAGGGCAGCTTTGAGAATGAAATGGCTGAACTGAGGAGAAGCACCAGCAACAAGTCTTGGGAGTTAACGACAAAGATCAGCTCCCTTGAGATCGACCTTATCGTGATGAAGGAAAATATTCAGCTATTGGAGGAAACTTTGTCATGGTCTACCGACAGGGCTCGGTACAATTGGGACTGGTCCAAGAGGTTCTTCAAACTTTAGAAGCAGCTTCACGATGCCAAAGCCTGGCATAATGGGTATAAGCTAACTTGGATGAAGAAGGTGACCAGGCTCGAGCATGAGCTTAGGGCAGCTAACAGAGAGGTGAGCCATCTCCAGCAACAATTGGCAGATGGTCGGTGGGCTATCTCAATGGAGAGTCAGAGGAGATTGCCTCCTTGAAGAAGACCATCAGTCAGCTTTTAGAGGCTATTAGGATGGAGAAAGTCGAAGTTCAGCGGTTGAAGCTCCAACTGATCTATGCACATCAAGCCATCCAAGAAGCAGAGGCCGAGGTTGAGGTCCTAAGGAGGTGGTGCTGGGAGCTCGAGGGCTAGTTTGGGCATATCAATAGAGTGTACATAGACAATTTGTATAAAAAGAAAGAACTTGAGAAGAAAATCATTAGGTTGAAGCAGGCCTTGGTGATGGCCGGCATCGACGATGCAAAGCCCGAGGAGTCTAGTCCATCTTAAGGCTTCGCCTCCTTTTATACATTTTTTTTTGTAATCGATCTTACTGATCCCTACCGCATTGGCTTTCTTGTAATATATAGTTGGTTTGACCAACCTTCATCCTACTTGTAATAAATTTAAACTTATAATAAAATAATATCTTGTCCATCATTACCTCATGTGAATGCAATGCTTGCCTTTGACCCTTCTCTTTCTCTTTTTTTTTTTACTCTTGTTAGGACGAGGTTTTCCTCCTGTTCCTAATGAGGCCGTAGGGGCATATTAGGATCGGTGTCAGGACCCTGCCCTTATCCTATCTAAAGTGAACGAGGTCATCAATTTTTTTTAAGTTAGGATGAGGTTCTCCTCCTGTTCCTAATAGGCTGTAGGGGCACATTAGGCCGTTGTCATGGCCCCTCCCCTCATCTCATCTAAAATGAACGAGGCCTTCAACTTTGCTCACATTAGGATGAGGTTCTCCTCCTATTCCTAACGGACTGTAGGGGCACATTAGGATCATTGTCGGAGTCTCTTCCCTCATCTCGTCTAAAATGAATGAGGCCTTCGACTTTGCTCACATTAGGATAAAGGTTCTCCTCCTATTTCTAATAAGCTGTAGGGGCACATTAGGGCCGTTGTCAGAGCCTCTCCCTCATCTCGTCTAAAATGAATGAGGCCTTTGACTTTGCTAACATTTGGATGAAGGTTCTCCTCTTGTTCCTAATGGGCTGTAGGGGCACATTAGGGTCATTGTCAGGGCCTCTCCCCTCATCTCAACTAAAATGAATGAGGCCTTTGACTTTGCTCACATTAGGATGAGGTTCTCCTCCTATTTCTAACGGATTATAGGAGCACATTAGAGCCGTTGTTAGAGCCTCTCCCCTCATCTCATCTAAAATGAATGAGGTCTTTGACTATGCTCACGTTAGGACAAGGTTCTCCTCCTGTTCCTAACGTAGCCATATTTATCATGAAATTATGCTCGGAGGTAGTCCTCCTTTATTATCAATATACAATAAAGATTAGGGTGTTGAAGTAGGGGGATTTCATTGCAATCAAGTTATCGATAATACATTCGTAGATTTTCCGAATTACATGGTCGAGGTAGGTCTGCCCCCCCAAGATCCTTCAAGTAGTATATCCCAGATCGGATGACTCCCATGACCTCGTAGGGTCCTTCCCAATTTGGGGCAAGCTTTCTCTAGTTCTGAGGCTGAGAGATGGTGGCTTGCCGTAGCACTAAGTCCCCCACTCTGAATATTTTACCTCTGACTATGGAGTTATAGTATTGGACCACTTTTCGCCTGTAAACTGCCATCCAAACTTAGACTTTCTCTCTTTTTTCTTCTAGTAGGTCGAGGCTAGCTTTGAGGTCTTGCGGGTTATGATTCTCGTTGAATGCTACTACCTACACCGATGGAATCTTATGTTCGATCGAGATGACTGCCTCTATTCCAAAAGCTAAGACGAACGATGTTTCTCCAATCGGCTACCTTTGGGTAGTACAGTATGCCCATAAAACATGATAAAGTTCGTCCGCCCAAGCCCGTCTTGCTCTTTTGAGTCTTATCTTGATGCCTTGTAATAGGACCCGATTGGTCACTTCAGCTTTTCCATTTGCCTGTAGGTGAGCTACCGACGTAAAGTGGTGGAAGACATTCAGACCTTCTCAGAACTCGACAAACCTTTCCCCAGCAAATTAGCGGCCATTGTCTATTATGATAGTTTGAGGCAGTCCAAATCTGTAGATGATAGACTTTTAGACGAAATCCTGCACCTTGGCTTTGGTGATCTTTGCCAATGGTTCAACCTCGACCCATTTAGTAAAATAGTTGATGGCGACTAGGAGAAACTTTCATTGTCTAGATGCCAATGGGAAGCGTCCAAGAATATTCATTTTCCATTATGCAAATGGCCAAGGAGCACTCAACGGGGCAAGCTCAGTGGCTGGTTGTCTTTGGACATTCATGTTCCTTTGACAGCAACCACATCTCCTAACGTAATCAATACAATCACTATGCATAGTCAGCTAGTAATATCCTTATCGGAGCAGCTTATGAGAAAGAGATCTAGCACCCAGATGGCTCCCATAAATTCCCTCGTGAACTTTTCATAGTGCAAAATCGGCCTCAGAGGATCGGAGGCACCTCAATAATGGCATAAAATATGACCTCTTATACAACTAATTCTCATAAAAAACATATCGGGAGGCTTGGTTTTTCAACTTTTGAACCTCTTTTGGGTCACGAGGAAGAACCCCATCCTTAAGATAAGTGGTCAGTGGGTCAATCCAGCAGGGCTCCTGGCCAACCTGCATGATGGGCTGTGGTTCCTCTGTGCATGGGCATTTTAATGTCTCATAATAAACTTCTTTCGGAAGCTCGTTAGGAGCTAGGGTGGCTAGCATGGAAAAAAGGTCGGCCCTAGCATTTTTCACTCTCGAGATTTATCGAATGCTGAAGCTACCAAAGGCTGGGGTCAAGCTCTTCACCTTCTCAAGATATTTTATCATGCTCTCTTCTCGGGCTTCATAACTGCTGCTGACCTACCCCACGACCAGTTGGGAGTCACTGCAAATCTAAAATTAGTCAGCTCTCGATTCTTTGGCTATCTTGAGCCCAGCTATTAGGGCCTTATATTCTGTCCCATTGTTTATCGTCGGAAGTTCGAAACATAGTACATATGCTATGATGATTCCTTTCGGATTGATCAAGATCAGCCCAGCACTTGCTCCAAAAGCATTGGAGGAGCCATCGACATACAGGGCCCAAAAATCTTCAGGAAGGTCCGTTCTTCCTTCAGAGGAGCTCAGGTGCAACCATGGAATGTTGGTTTCATTCTAAAACTCGACATCGTCTGGAATGGTATATTCAACTATAAAGTCGGCCAATGCCTGAGCCTTGATTGCTGGCTGAGGTCGATAGTTGATGTTGAACTCTATTAATTCAATTGCCCATTTTGTAATTTTTTCGGAAGCATCCATTTGATGAAGGATCGCTCTAATTGACTGGTCAGTGAGGAGCATTATAGCATATCCTTGGAAGTAAGGCTGAAGTCTCCTTGCTGCAATCAGAGGAGCATAAGTCAATTTTTTCAACTTTGTATACCTGATCTCGGCATCTCTTAGGATCCAGCTTATGTAGTAGACTGATCACTGCACTTTCACCTCTTCTTTGACCAAGACTGCCGCTAGCACCGTAGGGGAGACCGTGAGGTAGAGAAAGAGCTCCTCTCCAGATTCAGATTTGGCTAGTAGGGGAGGTGAGCCAAGGTAGTTCTTGAGCTCATCGAATGCCTTTTGGCATTCCTGAGTCTAGTGAAAATCTTTTAGTTTCTTGAGGATTTGGAAGAAAGGCATGCAACATTTGGCCGACCTCGAGACAAAATGTTTCAAAGATGCCACCTTCCTGGTTTGGTGCTGAACTTCTTTGATGGACTTGGGAGCGATCATCTCCTGGATAGCTTGAATCTTCTCCTGGTTGGCCTCAATCCCTCATCTCAAGATCATGAACCCCAAAAATATTCCTGAGGCTACCCTAAAGGCACACTTGGTGGGATTTAGTTTCATCTTGTATTTCCTGAGTGCATCAATCTTCAAGGTCGGCAACATGATTGATAGACATTCGGCTTTTGACCAGCATGTCGTCGACATAAACTTCCATATTGCGGCCGATCTGCTTCTTGAAGATTTTATTGACTAAGCGCTCATAAGTCACACCTGTATTCTTAAGCCCAAAGGGCATGACCCTATAACAGTAAAGTCCATGGTTAGTAATAAAAGCAGTCTTCTCCTCATCCTTCGGTGCCATCTGAATTTGGTTGTAGCCAGAGAAGGCATCCATGAAGGTGAAGAGCTCATAGCCTGAAGTTGCATCCACCAATTGATCGATTCTGGGCAAAGGATAGCTGTCTTTTGGGCAGGCCTTATTCAGCTTCTTAAGGTGGATGCACATCCTCCACTTGTTGTTGGCCTTCTTGACCAAGATTACGTTAGAGGCCCAGGTCGGATAGCTGACTTCTCAAATAAATCCGACGTTGAGAAGCTTGTCAATTTCTTCTGCTATTGTCTTCTGCCTTTCTGGTGCATGGCCCTAAACTTTTTCTTTCACTGGTCGATGCTTGGGATCAACAGCCAGCTGATGTTCCATAACCTCGACGTCAATCCCAAGCATATCCATCGGAACCCAGGCGAAGACGTCGGTATTCCTCCATAAAAAAGCAATGAGCTACTCCCAAACTTCATCTTTCAGATTGAAGCCAATTTGCACTGTATGCTCCATGTTCTCGTCATTCAGGAGGATGATCACAAGATCTTCTATGGGCTTATCCCATTCTTTGGTAAGGTCATCGCGGACATCAAGCCCGTCAACTAGGCAGGGGTCAAGTCGAGTGCCATTTTGTAAGGTGATGGAGCAGCAGTGCCGGGCTAGATTGCCTCTGATTTCACCTATTCCATTATTTGTTGGGAACTTTATCTTCAGGTAATAGATTGACACCACTGCACATAGTGCATTCAGATCAGGTCGGCAAAGGATTGCATTGTAAGCGGAGGGGCCTTTCACTACCAAAAAGTTGACCCATGCCTTGCCTACTTTGGATATTGCCATGCAATCACGGCTAGAGTTATCATTCCCTCCACTGGCACAGTGTCGCTAGTGAAGCCGACCAACAGGGAACTCATAGGTCCTAGGCAATTATTGAGTATGGACATTTTAAAGAAAGCATCATAATATAGAATGTCAGCCAAACTTTTATTATCTACCAAAATACGACGTACATCATGTTTAAAGAGATTACAACCGCATCGCTGAACTGGACTTCTCAGGGATCCTCGTTGGTGAAAGTGATGGGCTCCTCAGTCCTCTGCCTCTTCTCAGGCTCTATCGATCTGCTAGCCTTGCCACGCCAAAGTCCCCTAGAGATGCTGTTAATGATGCTAATTGGAGGCCGATCTTCTCCCTGCTCTTTGCCCCTCGATGGTTCTGATGGTGGGGGTGCTCTCGGTCAATCATCCTATCCATTCGGCCAACGTCGTCGAAATCGACCAAGCCTACCATGCCTGATGAGCTCCTCGATCTCGTCTTAGAGTTGGATGCACTCTTCTATATCATGATCGTGATCATGATGGTAGAGGCAGAACTTGCTAGGATTGCGCTTGCCGGGGTGAGTGTGCATCCTTTTTGATCTCGGCAGTTGTTTCCTGATCTCCATCAGTACTTGGGATTTTGAAGCACTTAGAGAGGCATAGTTGTAGAATCTTTTGAAGGGAGGGCTCCGTCATGCCCTTCTATCTGGGCTTCTTTGCCTCTAGATCCGATAGGAGTTTGGGCTTGCTTACGCTTTGGAGGAGTTTGGTAGCGTGGTCGAGCTCTGCTTGATTTCTCTTCAGCTGTGGGCACATTCAGTTCGTCCGTCCACCATTCCTCGATGGATTCATTATCCCTAACCTTAAAGGCCTCCTCAGCTCGGGCATAACCTTCAACTCGAGCCAGCATATCGGCAAAGTTTTTGGGATACTTCTTCTCTAAGAAGAACAATAAATCATTCTTCGAAAGGTCATCCTTGAGTGCGGCCATTGTAACAGACTCATCCAGGTTCCAGACCTCCAATGCAGCAGCATTAAACTGGGTGACATAAGTCCGGATAGATTCTCCCTCCTTCTGTCCGATATTCATCAGAAAATTCAAACCTTAGTGGGGACGTCAGCTGCTAACGAAATGAGCTGCAAACTGATGGCTCATTTGATCAAAGAAAATAATGGTACCTAATTTAAGGGCCGAGTATTAGCTCCTAATGGCTCCCTTGAGGGTGGACGGGAAAGCCTGGAACAAAATGGCTTTTGGCACTCCGTGGAGTAGCATCATTATCCGAAAGGCATCTAGGTGGCTGACCAGATCGGTGGTCTCGTTGTAACTATCAAACTGAGGGAGCTTAGAGTTCGATAGGATCGGTTCCTACATGATCTTATGAGAAAAAGGAGGATCAGTGCAAAAATCATTACCATGCAAGGAGGGAGCATCACGGAGTTCTTTGATTCATCGACTCATTTTTTGGAGCCTTTGATCCAAGAGATCTTCACAGTTGTTGATCTCCAGGGTTTTCTAGTGGAACAAGGGCAAAACTCCCTCTAGGGTCGAGTCAAGGTCCGAGCAAGGGCTCTCCACCCTTTGCTTTCCTTTTTCGAGGGTTGTCAGCCGACTGACCCAAGTCGGCCACCCCCAGATCGGGTTCTCTAGCTCCTGAGAAACCTGCTCTGATTGAGATGGCGCCGGAGATGGCTGCTACTGCTGCATGGCCTACACTATTTCAGTGAGGCCTTGGACCTGCAGGACCAGCAGGTCGAATTGCACCGAGTCCACCATCGCAGGCAGTGGGGCTTCAGACACAAGAGATGAAATAGGGTCGAAAAGATTTGGATGAGATCTAATAGCGGAGGTGGTTGACCGTTGGATTGAAGCCTTTCTGGGAGGCATCCTCGAGAGGTCGAGAGAAAAAGTAGGACTCTGGCTGGGATGAAGAGGGATCTCCACCACATATTCCTTCAAAAATAAGAGAACCTCAATAACTTGAGGCCCTCCTTCCAGCGCCAATCCTATTGGTGCAAAATCTGACCATCACCGAAGTCAAAGCTAGATTTAGATAGGACAAGGTCACGGCCAGGATCTGCAAAACAAGTCTCGTCCGGAGTCTAGGATGGTGGCTCCAGCAAGACCCTCTGATGATCAAGTCAGCTCTTTTGGCCAATAGAAATGGAATATGTAGATAGATTCTAGCAGAGTTTTGAGGAAAAGAATGAGAGCTTTAGGGAGAAAGCATATCTGAAGGATCTCTTATATAGATGAAATCTATAACAAACTGATAGTGACAGTCGAAATCATCTAGTAGTGGGCTATTCAAGGTCACGTGGAGTTTGTTATGGGGGATAGTGTCTGTTGTCACGATGTGTGAGCCCATCGGATCCAATGGTCGATGCTCGGATGGAAGAGATTGATGGTTCTTTTGGCTATATTGAGGATGAGTGCCAAAGTCCTCTAAGACTACTGGATGGAGTTCGGAGGGAGTTTAGCTATTTGGAGGAGTCCATCTAAAAGAGAAGGCTAGAAGGAGTTCAACCGTTGAAATAGTCTGACTAAAGGAGAAGTTCGGAAGGTGTCGATTATTGGAGGAGTCTGGTTGAAGGAGAAGTTCGAGAGAAATCCGAATGTTAGATGGGTCTGACTGAAGGAGAAGTTTGGAAGAAGTTCGACTATTGGAGGAGTCCAACTGAAGGAGAAGTTCAGGAGGAGTCCAACTGTTGGAGGAGTCTGACTGAAGGAGAAGTCTAGAAGGAGTTTGACTATTGAAGGAGTCCGATTGAAGGAGAAGTCCGGAAGGAGTTCGACTGCTGGAGGAGTCTGGCTGAAGCAGAAGTCTGAAAGGAGTTCGATCTTTGGAGGAGTCTGGCTGAAGGAGAAGTTCGGAAGGAGTCCGACTATTGGAAGAGTCTTGAGGTTTAACAATGGAGGCTGCTGCTCGATGGGATCCTTCCAAGATCAAGCATCCAGCTGAACTTCGACAGGAGCGGGTTTATCCCTAACAATAATTAATAGTATTCTTAACCCAATTAGAAATCTAAATAAATTAGATTAAATCTATTTTAATTTTAATTTAATTTTTTAATTAATTTAAAAATTAAGTGCACTCAAATCCTAGTTTAACTAAAAATTGTTCTCCTTTGCAATTGGCTTATCCAATAAATTCATTAGACTTGATCCAATTAAGCCCAAACCAAATCTAATTGAATCACATTCAATTATACTTGATCTCAATCTAATTGCTCATTCAAATTGAGCCAATTAGCAATTTGATTGCTAATTGATCCTTCTGCAATACTTACACTAGATCAAACATCAATCATATTGAATATTTAATGCTAAAATGATTCTTAATTGTTGATCAACCATCCGATCAGATCAAGATCTCTAATGTATGTGACCCCATAGGTTCGAATTTAAGCTGATAGCATTGAAATAAATTTCTATACCAATCAAAGTGACTATCTAGCAATGGTACTCAATGGTTGAACAGGTCGAATGTATAAAGCAACATTTTTAGAACCCTTGTGGATACACTTTCCATATAATGAAGAAAAATCAGCATTTTCTAGCCATAGGATTATTCAGATCTGATTGGATCTGAAGAAATATTTTAAAATTTTTTTCTAAAAATTTGAATCAAATTTGATATATCTCAAATCTAATCCTATAGATCTGATATTAAAAATAAAATAAAAATTAAATTAGATTTAATTTCATACCTTATTTAGATAATCTAATTATCCTGTCAATGATTTGCTAAAGCCCGGGGATCTAGATATAGCCATGTAAGTGCTTGGCCTCTACCGAAGTCCACTCAGGCAGGATCTAGACGTGATCTTCTTTTGGATTTGATTTCTAAAAATCAGATCTGGATCCTTCAAAAGATCGATGAAGGCTGTAGAGTCCACTCACAAACACATTGTATGTCTTCCTAATCCTTGCGCCAACAACTTATTTCTTCCTCGCTAGATTCACCTAACCATTTGGGCATGGAGACGGGAGAGAGAGGACCAGAGGGAGGCATGGAAGAGAGGAGGAGCAACCTTGCGGTATGGTGAATGGGTAGACTCATCAAACCCAAGGCGTAGATAGGGTTTAAATAGATCCTGCTACCATGCTATGCCACACAGGTCCAACCAATCATATTGCTCGAATTAATTAGATCTAAATCTGATTGGTGGAGTGATGTCATCTGATCCAATCATATTAGGACCCCCTTTAATCCTCCATAGATGGCACCAAGTTTGGATTGGCCCAAACACTTTGGCGCCTAAGAGTTTAAAGCCATTAGCAACCTCTAGAGTCATCTATATGGGACTCCTCCCTTTTCTCCATTTGTGCATGCCAACTAGGGGCGTGCGCACATTCTTATGCATCGAATCCAAGGGGGCATGCACCCCAAGGAGATGTCCAAAGGTGGCACACACCCCTGCCCCTTTTTTTCCTATATTGAAACATCTCATGTCTCGGTAGTGACAGGAAATAGCAGGTAGTGATAGGAATTAGTATGTATTGTCTTATTTCTATCTGATGGATTAAGACATCCCTTTTCTAACTGGACAAGCTCTAGTCAGATGAAGACAAACCTATACAAGATTCTTTGGTGAGCCCAAACCAATTTGGCTCGGCCAAGATGAATCAGAAAGACTATAGAAGGAGAAAGTTAGGCTCAATCGTGTGCTATCATGATTTTTTTGAACCTAATTAGATCTAATCCAAATTAATCAAATTGGGTTGGCACAATTGATCACTTCCAAATCCAAATCCTTATTTGTATGATCCAATTAGATTCAAGTTCATATGGTAATGAGATATATCACGATCTCCATCATCGACATCATCAAAATACCTTTCGATGGATCAAAACTTTTCTGATTCATATAGAATGATCGATCATCAAGATCATTCTAATTGCTTCAAAAATCCACCAGTGACACCTAGCAGTATATGGTAGCAACCCATTAGAATTAAAAGCGAATCTCTCAGTGTAGCTTCATGCGTGATTGGATTCTTCCATCTTAAGCCTCGATAGGATTAGGGTTAAGGTGAACTCGTCAAATCCAATATTTGTCATATGAATTAATCATTTGATTTTAGTTTGATGTAAAATCCTAATAGAAACTCTTTCTATCATCTACACACTGCCATGGCCATGGGCTTATAGACTTAATCTCATGATCATCATAGGGCTACTCCTCATCTACCGAGGTAGATAGATTCCTTATTGGTTCAATCCAATTCCTACAATGCAGATGCTATAGCCAACATACACATCGATTTTGAATAGCTAGAAGATTGAGTTATAATGTAATCAAAACTATAACACCCTCAAGATGAACTACCGATGCACCTCAGATCAAAGAACTAGACACACTACTACAACATCAAGCTAGTCATCGATAAGAAGGTAGACTCCCTTATGACTGCTCGAGGTGGTCTTGCTCAGTGCCCTCATTCTCTAACGAGTACCTGTACTCTTGCTTCGATGTCTCCATACTATAGATTCAAGACTCATTTATTCTAAGAAAGCGATCGTATACCAATCTTCTAGATCGATCATCATCCTCATGATGATCCTATGGTCAGGAGCAGTTTATGAGTTAATTATTAAAATTTATGCCTTAAATTTTTAACTTTTGAAAATATGAACTATCATTACCATTAACTCAAAGAATGTATCACAGATACTTTAAATACATACTATGATAGAAAATAATTTTTTTTAATTTATAGTCAAAATTATACAATTGCTCCTAGAAGTGTATTATAGGTGTCAGCTAATCTAGCTTCTAAGGCACACATCTAACAAACTCCCACTTGACCTAAAGCTAATTGGCTATAAATCTAAGTCCCATCTTCTCAAGGTAGGCTTCAATCTTTTGTTGTCCCAACAACTTCGTCAATGGGTCAGCCACATTGTCTGCGGTGTCGACTCTCAACCTCGATGTATCCCTTCTCGAGGTAACATGGATGAGGTGAAATCACCGCTCGATGTGCTTGAATTTTTGGTGAGACCTCGGCTCCTTAGCTAGGGCTATGGCACTATTGTTGTTGCAGTACAGAGGGACGACATCGATGGCATCACTCTAAGCTTTGTAATGAACTTTTTGTACCAAAACATCTCCTTCGCAGCTTCCATCGCGGTAATGCATTCTACTTCCATGGTGGAGTTTGCAATCACCATTTGCTTGGAACTCTTCCAGCTAACAGCACCACCATTGCATATAAACAAATATCTAGATGTCGACTTTTAATTATCTATGTCGGACATAAAGTTTGAGTCTATAAACCCTTGGACCTAGAGTTCTCCATTACCAAAAACTTGAAACATATCCTTAATCATTCTCAAGTAGTTAAGGATATATTTCATAGAAGTTCAGTGCTCTTTGCTTGGATTCGACTGAAACCTGCTCGTGATATTCATAGCATGGGCAATATCAAGTCGTGTACATAGCATGGCATGCATGAGGCTTCTTATTGTCAAAGCATAAGGAATCTTGCTCATGCATTTAATCTTCTCAGGTGTGCTAGAGAACATCTTTTTAGAGAGATGAATGCCATGTCTAAAGGGTACTAAATCTCTTTTGGAGTTTTTCATGATAAACCTCTTTAGCACCTCCTCGATGTACATCTTCTATGAAAGTCCTAGCATCTTATTCGGTCTATCTCTATAGATCTTTGTTCCCAATATAAAAGATGCTTCTCCTTGGTCTTTCGTAGAGAACTCTTTAGATAACCATATTTTCACCATGGTAAACATGGGAATATCATTCCCAATAAGGAGGATGTCATCAATGTATAGTTCGAGGAAGATAATAGCACTTCCACTGATCTTTTTGAATACACATGGCTCCTTCTCATTTTTGATGAAACTAAATGATTTGATCATATCATTGAAATAGGTATTCCAGCTCTGAGATACTTGCTTAAGTCCATATATAGACCTTTGCAGCTTACATACCTTGTGATCACCATCACTGGATGTGAAACCAAGTAGCTGTTCTATATAGATATCTTCCTCAAGATATCCATTTAAGAATGCTATTTTCACATCCATTTTCCATATTTTATAATCAAAGAAGACTGCAACAGCAAGCAATATGTAGATGGATTTAAGCATGGCTATTGGCAAAAAGGTATCCTGATAGTCAATGCCTTTGTGCTAACTATATCCTTTTGCTATGAGCCTTACTTTGAATATCTCTACATTCTTCCCATCAGCACCTATCTTTCTCTTGAAGATTCATTTACACCCAATAGATACCATACCTTTAGATGGATCTACCAAGGTCCAAACTTGGCTCGAGCACATTGAGTCAATCTCTGACTTTATTGCCTCTAACCATTTCTTGGAGTTGATATCTGATATTGTCTTATCATAGATTTTGGGATCATCACCGTGAACTCCATTTCTCATGAGAAATATTTTCTCAACATTCTCTAAAATAGTACCTAAGTATCTTTCAAGAGGACGGAAAACTCTAGTTGATTTTCAAGGTAGAGGAGGTGGTGTTTGAACTAGCTCAATATGATTTGGTTCCATAGGTTCCTTAGCTCATTGCTGTTCGGAGACCTTCTTCGCGAGTCTGATTTGTCTCCCAATGCCACAATCTTGAATAAACTATTTTTCAAAAAAAATGGTATGTCAACTCACAATCATATTATGATCTTCTTGAAGATAGAAATAATATTCTAACAACTCTTTAGGATATCCAATGAATCGAGCTCTAAAGGATCTAACTTCTAACTTATCCACCTGTTGTTTCTTAACATGGGTTGGACAACCCCAAATCCTTAGGTGACTCAAACTTGGTTTCTTACCATACCATATCTCATACCGTGTGGTAGGAACGATTTTAGAGAGAACCCTATTCAGTAAATATATTGCGGTCAGTAGGCTATGTCCCTAAAGAAACTCAGGGACATCTATGAAGCTCATCATGGATTGGACCATATCTAATAAGGTCCAGTTTTTCTATTTTGAAATCTCATTGAGTTGAGGTGTTCCAAGTAGAGTCTATTATGAGACTATGCCATTATCTTTGAGATATTTCAGAAATTCTCGACTAAGATATTCACCTTCTTGATCTGATCGAAGAACCTTAATAAGTTTTTCTATTTATTTTTCTATTTCAAGTCTAAATTTTTTAAACTTTTTAAAGGCTTCAAAATTATGTTGCATCAAATACACATATCCATACCAAGATAAATCATCGGTAAAGGTGATAAAGTAGATATAATTGCCCCTAGCCGGCATATCAAATGGGCCGCACACATCTGTGTGTACTAGGGCAAGTAGGTCTGTGGCCCTTTTTCATGTCTTACAAAAGGAAGCTTGGTCATTTTGCCATGAAGGCATGATTCATAAATCGGATATGACTCAAAAGTCAACAAACACAATAGTCCATTTTTTTTTAATTTGTTAAGCCTGTCTTCAGCTATATGACCTAGCTTAAGGTGCCATAGATATCCATCATTTAGACTATTCTGAGGTTGCTTTATTCCTATAGCATTCACGTTTTGCTCGATATTGAAAATAGAAACATCAATATGTAATAGCTAGAGACCATTTATAAGAAAACCACTTACAATTTTACTTTTTTCAAAAAGAATATTACAATGGTCCTTGAGAAAACTAATTACATAACCTTTCTGTGCTAAATAGAAATCAAATTTCTGCTTGCTGCAAACACATAAAAACAGTCCCTAAGAACTAAATCTAGTCCTAATGGTAGTCAAAGAGGATATGTTTCCATGGCTATAGCAGCAACTCTTGCTCCGTTCCCGATGCATAGGATCATCTCACCATCCCTTAGCCTCCTGCTCTCCTCAAGACCTTGCATAGAAGTGCACAAGTGAGCACTCGAACCAAAGTCAAGCACCCAACTAGATACAGAAGAAACCATAAGGTTAGATTCTATAATGAGAATACCTCTAGAAGGATCTACCTTTTTCTTATTCTTCAGGCTGGCCAGGTATAAAGGGTAGTTTCACTTTCAATGGCTGTCTATGTTGCAATTGAAATATTTTTCTTTATTCACAGTCTTCTTCTTCCCTCCATCTGTCTACTGCTTCTTCGTAGACTACTTCTTTTCAAAAGACTTTCTTTTGAAAGAAGTCTTCTCTATAGCAAGCACTGAGCCCTTTGAACCTTTCAAAGAAGGCTCAACAGTAACCAGCATGTTCATCAATTCAGTTAGAGTACATTACAGCTTATGCATATGGAAGTTCATGATGAACTGCCCATATGCATCAGTCAAGAACTGCAACATCACATCAATTTGTGAATTTCTATCTAGCTTGATACTGAGCTTCACAAGCTCTTCTAAGTTCTTGATCATCATCAGATAATAATCTTGGATTGACTGTCCATCATGCATTTGAGCCTTAAAAAGTCTTCTAGTGACTGATATTTGGTTACACGACTCTCCTCACCAAACAACTCTTGTAGGTGAGCCAACATTTGGTAGGCAATGTTGATGTCTTCATGTTGGTGCTGAAGCTCATCAAACATCGAGCCCAACATGTAGTATCTAGCTTTATTATCTTCGTCCATCCACTTTTCTAGAGACACTCTCTATTCAGCAGATGGATAGATCGGTAAGGTCGGGGGGTTCTTGTACATGAGTCAGCTTTTCAAAATCCAAAATAATTTTATAGTTCTAGAGCCAATCCATATAATTAAGTTCGATCAATCTATGGGTGTCCAGGATATGGGCTAGTGGGTTGGACGCAGATATTTTTCTATAAAGAGTCAAAGTTTCTAATTAGATTTTGTAATTAGATTTAATCAATTTATTTAGAAATTTTATTTTTAAATAAATTAGGCTCTCACTATTTTCTTAAATCCCTACACTCCCTTGGCAAAGATGAGAAAATCTCCATGATCAATTGATTTTTAGTGGGTGGTGTGGTCCCACCGACTGACTCACCACCTCACCTAATAGTTATTGGTGATGGGTCAACCAATGAGTGGATAATTCTTGTTCAATGATTCTTTAATCATGCATCCAAAACATGGTCTCTAATTCATGAAGCTCACCATGCCTAGAATATTGCTCTACTTTTTAGTTAACTCAGACCCACCATTTGCATAAATTGAATTTCTGATTGGATCCCTCACCATATCCAAAATATTAAGGCTAACCCATCCTCCAACCCATACCATCCAATGCCTAATAGACATGGTTACGTCTTTCCAGTGCAACTAAACCACTATAACCAGTCAAAAATAATCAAACCCAAGAATGATCCGTATATCTACAATGGTGGAAGGCTTATGACTTAATATTTTCTTAAGAAGATTTAATTTTGGTCTCTTTAAACTTCACTAAGTCATAATAATTATGACTAACCTAGTGGCATGGGTTAGCTTGAATTGTTAGCCACCTCTAATCAGAACTGAATCAACCCAAATGGCCAGGTAAGTGAGACCAGTGGAAAAAATATGCCATTAACTCAACAAGAATGCATTCAGATCAAGTAGCTCCCAATTCAAAATCAGTCAGTCGTATCTGCCAAACTTACCTTAGATATCAAATTATCGAACCAAGATCAATCGGGTTGGCCTACAATCCAGGCTCAAACCATGGAGCCAAATTAGATCTTGACTTGGTTAACCACATATTACTGTGAGTTGACCATGACCTAGACTTAATTTTATCGGATTGGTCAATTTTAAGCACTCTTGATCCCACCTAACCAACTCTTGATTTGGTTTGATCATCCACTAGACCTAATTGAGCCACCCAAGCCCGAACCTAATTCTAGGATAGTTCAGACTCCTTTAAAGTAGTCCGGGTATGGGTCAGTTCATGCCGTGTACAAGATCGGACTCATGTAGAGACCTTCCTAGATGACTGTGGAGAGTTCGGCTGCTGGAGGAGTCCGAAAGAAGTTCGGCCACTGGAGGAGTCCGAAAAGAGTTCGGCCGTTGGAGGAGTCCGAAAGAAGTTTGGCCACTGGAGGAGTCCGAAAGAAGTTCGGCCACTGGAAGAGTCCGAAAAGAGTTCGGCCATTGGAGGAGTCCGAAAGAAGTTCGACTGCTAGAGGGATCCAAAGAGAGTTCGACTGTTGGAGGAAGAATTTTTGATCGAAGCTCTTTTGTGATTATCAGTTACATTAGGCTAAGCATCAGACTGGACTTTGGTGGGAGCAAGATTGATTCCCAACAATAGTCCTCCTACTCCCGAGTTTGAAATTTGAAGGAAAGAAGAAAAAAGGTGATGGCCAAAGTCCAATCCCGAGTTTTGATTCTTGTCAGGATGAGACGTTTTGGAGTTTATCATGCTGGCACTGAAATTTTCTAAGTCTGAAATGAGTCCAAAACGATGGTCCTCCAAATCTTCCACCGAAACTCTGCCATAGGTACGGCGCCATAAAGACTCCACCCATCACCGCTCCTCTATCATGATGAGTGGGACGCATGGTGCACGCTGACCGATCGAAGTCGATCCACAATCATAACTGCTTAGGATTATCGATGGCTATTTAAGACCTTCTCCTATTGTTCGAAAGTCATTCATGCTCGAGTCTTCTTCTTCCTTCGGCCCCCATTCAGCTTCTTCCCATGGGTCTCATCCTTCTCTTGCCTTCCTAAGCTCCAGACACCCTTTCAATTGATCTTCATTGCATCCATCATCCTTTCATCCTTCCTAGACAGTTTAGGTCAGTTTTCTAACCCTTCTCTTAGGTTATTCGTGCTTATCACTTTTGGCTCTTTAATTTGCTAATTTTTTTTTGGAGGGTTTCTTGGGGTTCATCTTGATCTGAATGTCTTTTGAAACCTCCCACTCCATCAATACGTGGGGATCGTCCGGACTAACCTTCTTTGATTCTGCACCCCTAGCCAAGGTATAACCTAGGAACATGTCCCACTCGTCTTGTGCTCCAGACACCATCCCGTCCATCCTTACCTTGGATGATCTTTCTCTGATCCGAATTCAATATAGAATCCCTCCAAAATATGATCTTGAACTCTCCAACTCCGACGATCAGGTTAGTTCTCCTCCAATCGGTCGGTTTTGTTTGTACTTAGAAGCTTTGCGCGTCGGACTTAGACTCCCACTGCCCCCATTCGTAGTCGTCCTCTTCTGATTTTTAAACATCCCCTTCGTATCTATCGTACCAAACATCTTTCGATCGTCATAGGTTTTCTCTCCCTCTGTCGATTGATCGAAGCCCAGCTGACCATTTCACTTTTTAGGAATTTCTATACCTTCAAGCACCATCCTTCCATGAAGGATTAGTGGTACTTTTCTCCCAGGTCGGTAAGAAGGGGTTATTGAAAGGTGCCCCTTCTTCCATTCATAATTGGAAGAAAAAATTCTTTTTTGTATATTGCCCGACCTTGCCATTAGGTCTTCCTTCATGGTGTTATATTAGAGAGTCAGTTCGCCGAGCTCCTAGCTTAGACGGAGCCGACCTTGATTTCTCTGATAAACTCAAGGTGTACCAAGCTCCTCCTCTTCCCGACCTTCTAAAGGAACAGACTTTGCTCAACCTAGATCTGAGTCCCCGCGATCCTGTTGGTATATTTTTTGATTTTCGAATTCACATGGTTTCATGCACGTGTATTGCCACTGATCGCTCTTCTTTTTCTGCTACAGAAATGAATGCACAAGCCACCAAGATACTTACCAAAGGGCTCTTCACAAAGAAGAGGAAAGGGAAAGTGCAAGAAGATGGCTCAAAGAGGGCGAAGGTCGATGTTTCCAGCTCCAAAGTCTCCGCCTCCATTACTGCTGCGTTCGAGGTCATCGTCGGTGCTGAGATTGCCCAAACTGTCGAGGTTGACACCACTAGTGTGGGCTCGGTGCCTTCCATGCCCTCAGGACCCTCCAACGGAGATTGGGTTTTGGAGCTTCCTATCAAGAAAGGGACAGGAGAGGGAAGAAAAGGAAAGCTATTGCAAAGACATCCTGCAAGGCTCGCTTAGGCGGACTGGATGGCAATGACAATGAATGAGGGGAGGATCCCTTCAACAACCCGAAGATCATCTGGGATCTTGTCGACAGGTTTGCCATGTCTGAGGTGATGGACCAGATGGCTGACCTGGACCCATGGTAGCTCATTTGGAGTTCTCTCGGAACCATCCTCAAGGTGATTGCTTCGTTGCTTGACTCTTTCTTTTCTCTTTTGCACTCTTCTATTTCTCTCCTTCTTTTCTATTTTTTAACACCAATCATTTGTTGCAATCGGGTCACCAAATGCTTACTCACTTCAAGAGGGCGCATCGCCAAGAGGTGGAGGCAAGAAGGCCTAGGAGGACCTTCAAGTCAAGGTCCGTCGTCTTCAAGAGAGGGTCAACGAGGTCGAGCATCTTGCCGAGGAGAAGACGGCGGACATCGGAAGTCTTCAACTTGCTCTCCACGAAGAGGAGTTCGCCTCAATCGGACTAAAGCTTGCATTGGCCCTAGAAGAGGAGAGGAGGAAGGAAGCCGAAAATAGGGTCGTCGAACTGGAGACCCAAATGACGAAGTCGATCTCAGAGGCAATGACCCAGATTGTGGAAGAGTTCAAGACCTCTCCCGAGATGCGGAACCTGAACGTCGAGTTCGGTAAGGAAGTATTTATCAAGGATTTTGAGCTCTATGAAGGCAGGATGGCCCGAAGGTTTTTCGAGCTCGACCTTGGCTTTCTAGAGGAGGAAGATGATGTGGAGGTGGGATCGTCTAATGCGGTAGTCGACCTTTCCTTCGACGAGCTCACTTCTGGCCCATTTGAACCTACCGCAGTGGTGCCCAAACCAGTTTGGGAACCTAAGGCGGCCTAGAGCGATCCAGCTCCACCCTCCGAGATTGAGATCCTCGAGTACTTATACTTTTTTTCTTATTTCTTGTACTCAAAAGTTTTAATTAAATGAAGTAAATTTTTTTCATACCCTTGAGCGCTTTTCGTATCTTGAATGCAGTCTCTCACCAACGTTGATCCACTACCTTAGGGGGTTTTGATGAAGTCCTTGATAAAGAACTTGAGGAAGGAAGTTTATTTTCTGAGAAAGAAGTTGAAGGAGGACGACCTTCGAGCCTCTCGAAAGAATGCTTCTGAGGTGACCAAAGAGGTCACTCGCCTCCGAGGCTTGCATATGAAGGAAGTAGTGAGCTTCAGTATCCAAAAGGGCAGCTTTGAGAAAGCGGTCGCCGAACTCAAAAAAAATGCTAGTGACAAGTCCTAGGCACTGACAGCGAAGATCAGCTCTCGTGAAGCTGAGATGAAGGATGCCGGGAAAAAGATCCATCTTCTAGAATGGAGCTCGTCTTGGTCTATCAACAAGGCCCAGTACGACTGGGACTGGTCAATAAAATTTTTTTAGCTTCAGAAATAGCTGCAAGATACTGAGGACTGGCATAATAGCTATCGAGTGACCTAGGCGGAGAAGATATCCAGGATTGAGGGTGAGCTCAAGGTTGCTAGAGATGAAGCAGCTCCTCTTTGAAAGCGACTGCACAATAATTGGAGAGCCAGTGCAAGTGGTGAGTTTTTAGAGGTGGTTGGGATGGACCAGGCCAAGGTTCAACAGCTGAAGCTTTAGCTCATTTGTGAACATCGGGCTATCGAGCATGCAGAGGCTGAGTTTGAAGTATTAAGGAGACAATGGCAAGAGCTTGAGGGTAAGTTTCAGCTCACCAACAGAATGTATCTAGTTGGTTTCTTCTAGAAGAAGATGCTTGAGGAGGAGATCCTTAGGCTAAAGCAGGTCTTGGTGATGGCTGGAGCTGGCAACCCAAAGTCCAAAGAGTTTGGTTTGCCTTAGAGCTTCAGCCTCTTCCCCCTCTTTTCTTTTTTTTAGTATAATCGGCCTTGTCGGCCTATGCTTTGCTTGTAATGAATTTATTTTTGTAATGGAATAATACATTTTTTGCTATTTTCGTTTCACGTGAACCAGAGGCCTATTTATGGCCTTACCTTCTTTACCTCATTTTTCTCTCTATCATTTTCTTATGAAATGCTTGTTGCGGACGCCAAGCTCATTGTAGATGTCGGGCTTGTTGTGGACATCGAACTAGGACCTCTCTTGCAAACTAGGATAAGGTTCTGCCTTTTGCATTTGACATAGTCAGGTCATCATGGAAAAACACGTGTAAGGATTCTCCACCAAGCTTCTTCCTTCTCCACGTCTTTGGTCTATGAGGTTCTGACTTTTGCTCATGTTAGGATGAGGCTCTCCTTCTTGTTCTTATCATGGCTTATGGGGGTGCATTAGGATCGTCGGTAGGATCTCTCCCTCCATCTTGTCTTATATCGATGAGGTCGTCAACTTTGCTCACGTAAGGATGAGGTTCTTCTTCTATCCTAACATGGCTTTGGGGGTGCATTTGAGTCATTGATAGGGCCTCTCCCTTCATTCCAGTCTTAAATGGATGAGGTCTCAACTTTGCTCACGTTAGATGAGGTTCTCTTTCTGTTCCTAATAGGTTGTAGGGGCACATTAGGGCCATTTTTGGGGCCTCTCCCCTCCTCTCATCTAAAACGAATGAGGACTTTCACTTTGCTCTGTTAGGACAAGTTCCCTTCTATTCCTAACGGACTGTAGGAGTACATTAAGGTCGTTGTCAAGGCCTCTCTCCCATCTCATCTAAAATGAATGAGGCCTTCGACTTTGCAAATGTTAGGATGAGCTTCTCTCATGGTCCTAATGGGTTGTAGGGGCACATTAGGCCATTATCGGAGCCTCTTCCCTTCTCTCATCTAAAATGAATGAGGCCTTCGACTTGCTCACGTTAGGACGAGGTTCTCTTCTTGTTCCTACTTGTTCCTACGGACTGTAGGGGTACATTAGGGCGTTGTCAGGGCCTCTCCCTATCTCATTAAATGAATGAGACCTTCGACTTTGCTCATGTTAGGATGAGGTTTTCCTCCTGTTCCTATGGGCTATAGGGCACATTAGGGCCATGTCGGGGCCTCTCCCCTCCTCTCATCTAAAATGAATGAGGCCTTTACTTTGCTCATGTTAGGACGAGGTACTCCTCCTGTTCCTAATGGACTGTAGGGGCACATTAGGGTCATTGTCAAGGCCTCTCCCCTTATCTCATCTGAAATGAACGAGGCCTTCGACTTTGCTCGTGTTAGGATGAGATTCTCCTCCTATTCCTAATGGGTTGTATTTGTCGTGAGATCAAGTTTGGGGTAGTCCTTCTTTATCATCGGTATACAACAAAGACTAGGATGTTGAAGCTGAGAGATTTCATTATAATCAAATCATCGGTAATAGATTCATAAATTTTTTGAATTTCATGATCGTGGTAGGTCTGCCCTCCTGAGTTTTAAGTAGTACATCCCGGGTCGGATGACCTCCGTGATCTTATAGGGTCCTTCCCAATTTGAGGTAAGCTTCTCTTAGCTTTGAGGCTAAGAGATGGCGGCTCATTGAAGCACTAAGTCCCCCACTCTGAATATTTTATCTCTGACTCTGGAATTATACTATCAAGCCACCCTTCGCCTGTATGCTGCCATCCAAACTTGGGCTTTCTCTCTTTATTTTTCTAGTAGGTCGAGGTTGGCTCTGAAGTCTTGCAGGTTATGCTGCTCATTGAAAGCCACTACCCGCACTGATGGAAGCTTAAGTTCGATCGGGATGACTACCTCTATTCCTAGTGAACTATCGCCCGTTATTTATTATGAGAGTTTGGGGCTGACCAAACAGGTAGATGATTGATTTTCAAATGAAGTCCCGCACCTTGGTCTCAGTAATTTTTGCCAGTGGTTCAGCTTCGACCCATTTAGTGAAGTAATCGATCGCAATTAGAAGAAACTTCCATTGTTCGGATGCCATTGGGAAAGGGCCAAGCATATCCATTCTCCACTATGCAAATGGCCAAGGTGTGCTTAGTGGAATAAGCATGGAGGCCGACTATCTTTATATATTTGCATTTCTCTGACAACGGTCATATTTTTTGACATACTCCATAGAATTTGGTACAAGGTCGGCCAATAGTATCCTTGTTGAAGTCATCTTTATGATAGAAATCTGGCTCCTACATGACTTCCATAAATTTCCTCATGCACTTTCTATAATGCGAAGTCAGCCTCTAAAGATCGGAGATATCTCAACAGTAGTTGCGAATATGATCTTTTATACAACTTGCCCTCCTCATACAAAATATACTAGAAGGATTGATTCCTGAGTTTCCAAGCTTCTTTCGGATCATGAGGAAGAACTTCCTCTTTGAGATAGACAACTAACTGAAGGGAAATCCCGATTTTTCGGTCCAGATTCGTCCAGATCTGATCAGATCAAGAGATATATTTCAAAAAAAAATTTTCTTGATCCTAATTAGATCTTGATATGTTTCAGATCTGATTCTTATTATTTTAATAAATAAAATAAAATAAGATAAATTAAATCAAATTTAATTTACCTAATTTGGATAATCCTATTACCCTATAGATGATCCTGATTGCAGCGGAAGGTTCTGGATCTAGCCACGCAAGCGCCTGGCCTCTACCAGTATCTACTCGGGTTGGATCTGGAGATCTTCCTCCTTTCTATCATGCCTCCAAAAATTAGATCTGGATCTGATCTGGAGGATCTTCAAAACTCCTTTTGAAGATCAACAGTCATCCTTTGCAGCAGTGCAGCCTTCTTCTTTTGATCGCCTTTCTTTTGATCTGGAATGCACCAACCAAAATCCAAAACTCTTTTGGACGTGGAGAGGAGAAGGAGAAGAAGTTTAGGCATGGAGGAAGAGGAGAGAAGCAACCTTGGGGCGTGGGAAATCTCTATTCAATTTTTTCTTTTTTTTTTTTGGGTTGGGCGCAGGGTCTTATTTATAGACCTCTTGTGATCCAACTCCTCTTATTCTCAACCAATCACAACCCTTTGTGAAATTAGATCTAAATCTGATTGGTTGGAATAGAGTCCCCTGGATTCCTCCTTAGAGGGCGCCTAAGACCAGTCAAACTGGATTCTTAGTAGAACTCTGATTGGAATCCAAAAGGGAGGTGGAGTCCTTGTCCAACAAGGACTCCAAGGCGCCTCCAACTTGGGCGCACGCCTAGGGTGGCGTGCGCCCTCCTCCTTGCCAGGTTCTAGCAGGGGGACAGGCCCCCACCAGTTCTCCAATAGGTGCATGACACGTGGACAAAAGTCAAAGTGTCTATGGTCAACATTTGACCAGTCAAAGGTCAACTTTTGACCAAAGTCAAAGGACCAAAAATGGCAGGTAATGTCTTACAAAATAAGACAACCTTTCTGACTTGGACAACCTCCAGTCAGACCATATGAAGGCCTCTGATTGAGCACAAACTCCTTTGGCTCAGTCAGGACAACTTATTTATGATAGTAAAAGAAGAACGTTAGGTTCAATCGAGTGCTAGCACGATTTCCTTGAACCTAATTGAATCTCATTCAGATCAATTGAACTAGATCAGTTTAATTGATGATCACCAGATTCAAACCCTTGTTTGTGTGACCCAGTTAGGTTCAGTTCTGTATGGTAATGGGATATGTCATGATCTCTATCATAGACATCATCGAAACTCCTTTCGATGGATCAGAACTCTTCTGATTCGAACAGCTAGAATGATCGATCATCTAAATCATTCTAATTGCTCCCAAAATCCACCAGTGACACCTAGCAGTATATGGTGGCAACCCATCAGAGCTGAATGCGAACCTCTTGGTGCAGCTACCTGTGTGATTAAGTTCTTCTATCTTGAGCCCCGATCAGATTAGGGTTAAGGTAAACTCGTCAAACCCTAGTCTCTGTCATATGATATAATCATTCGATTCGAAGTCCAATGTGAAAAACTAAATAGAAACTCTTTCTATTATTTCACTCTGCCATGGCCATGGGCTTCAGGACTTGATTCTCATGATTATCATAGGGCTGCTCCTCTACCACCGAGGTAGATAGATTCCATCTTGATGCAATCCAGTTCCTACAATGAACATGCTATAGCCAACATACACCTCAGGGTTCCATATGGCTAGGAGATCGAGTAATGGTGTAGTCAAACTATAACACCCTCAAGGTGAACTGCCGATGCATCTCAGGTCAAAGAACCAGATACACACTACTGCAGCATCGAGTCAGTCATTGACGAGAAGGTAGACTTCCTAATGACTACTCGAGGTGGTCACGCTCAGTGCCCTCGTTCTCTAACGAGTACCTATACTTTCACTCCGGTGTCTCCACACCGTAGACTCAAGACTCATCTACTAAAGAGAAGCGATCGTACACCAACCTTCCAGATCAATCACCATCCTCGTGATGATCCTATGGTCGGGAGCTGTTTATGAGTTAATAATGATTATTCATGTCTTAAATTTTCAACTCTTGAAAATATGAATTATCATTACCATTAACTCAAAGGATGTATCACAGACACTAAATACACATATGTGATAGAAAATAACCCATTTTATTGATTATAGTCAAAATTATAATTTTGCCCCTAGAAGTGTATTACAAGTGTCAGCCAATTCTGGCTTCTAGGGCACATATATCTAACAATCTCCCACTTGTCCTAAAGCCAATTGGCTACAAGTCTAAGTCCCATCTTCTCAAGGTGGGCTTCGATCTTCTGTTGTCCCAACGGCTTTGTAAGTGGGTCTGCCACATTATCTGCGGAGTTGACTCTCTTGACCTCAACGTAACCTTTCTCAAGGTAATCGCGGATGAGATGATATCGCCGCTCAATGTGCTTGGACTTCTGGTGAGACCTCGGCTCCTTAGCAAGGGCTATGGCGCCATTGTTGTCGCAGTAAAGAGGAATGGCATCTGATGGCATTACTCCAATTTCTGCAGCAAACTTCTTGTACCAGAATGCTTCCTTTGCAGCCTCTGATGCAGCTATATATTCTGCTTCCATGGTGGAATCTACTATCATAGTTTGCTTGGAACTCTTCCAGCTGACAGCTCCACCATTGCACACAAACAGACTTCCAGATGTCGACTTTCGATCATCTATATCAGACATGAAGTCCGAGTCTGTGTATCCTTGAACTTGGAGTTCTCCATTACCAAAGACCAACATCATATCCTTAGTTCTTCTCAAGTACTTAAGGATACATTTCACAGAAGTCCAGTGTTCTTCACCTGGATTTGACTGATATCTGCTTGTGACACTCACAGCATGGGCTATATCAGGTCGTGTACATAGCATGGCATACATGAGGCTCCCTATTGCAGAAGCATAAGGGATCTTGCTCATGCATTCTATTTCCTCAGGTGTGCTAGGGCACATCTTCTTGGAAAGATGAATACCATGTCTGAAGGATATTAATCCCCTCTTAGAGTTTTCCATACTAAACCTCTTTAGTACTTCCTCTATGTACATCTTCTATGAAAGTCCTAGCATCCTATTCGGTCTATCCCTATAGACCTTAATTCCTAGAATAAAGGATGCTTCACCTAGGTCTTTCATGGAGAATTCCTTGGATAACCACACCTTGACTGAAGTCAACATGGGAATATCATTCCCAATAAGGAGGATGTCATCCACGTACAATACGAGGAAGACAACAGCGCTCCCACTGACCCTTTTGAAAACACATGGTTCCTCTTCATTTTTGATGAAACCAAACTTTTTGATCACATCATTGAAACGAGTGTTCCAGCTCCGAGATGCTTGCTTAAGTCCATATATGGACCTTTGCAGCTTGCAAACCTTGTGATCAGTATCACTGGATGTGAAACCTAGCGGCTGTTCCATATAGATATCTTCCTCAAGATATCCATTTAGGAATGCCGTTTTCACGTCCATTTGCCATATTTCATAATCGAAATAGGCTGCAACAGCAAGCAATGTGCGGATGGATTTTAGCATAGCTACCGGAGAAAAGGTATCCTGATAGTCAATGCCTTCGCGTTGACTATAACCTTTTGCCACCAGTCTAGCCTTGAATGTCTCCACATTCCCATCTGCACAAATCTTTCTCTTGAAGATCCATTTACACCCAATAGGTACTATACCTTCTGGTGGATCTACCAAGGTCCAGACTTGGTTTGAGTGCATCGAGTCGATCTCTGACTTCATTGCCTCAAGCCATTTCTCGGAGTCGATATCTCATATCGCCTCGTTGTAGGTTTTGGGATCATCACCATGAGCACCATTACCTATGAGGACATTCTCCGCTACGTCCTCTGAAATAATACTAAGTATCTTTCAGGAGGACGGGAAACTCTTTCCGATCTTATGAGGTCGAGCAGGTAGTATTCTATTGGCTCACCTGATATTGGTTCCACTTGGTCCTTAGCTCGTTCTGCCTTGTGAGACTTTCTTCATCAAGCTTGATCTGTTTTCCAATGCCGCTATCTGAATAAACTATTTTTTCAAGAAATATGGCATGTGACTCACAATCACATCGTGGTCTTCTAGAATGTAGAAATAGATATCCTAATGACTCTTAGGATATCCTATGAATCGAGCTCTGAAGGACTAAACTCTTAACTTGTCCACTTGTTGTCTTTGACAATGAGTGGACAACCCAAATTCTGAGATGACTCAGACTTGGTTTCTTACCATGCATATCTCATACGGTGTGGTAGGAACGGTTTTAGAGGGAATCCTATTCAGTAGATACATTGAAGTTAAACAATGAGTGTCCCCAAAGAAAATCAGGGAGGTCTGTGAAAGCTCATCATGGATCGGGAACCATCCTCTACTTGTT
>QRFJ01004159.1:40159-81130 GCA_006176705.1 Cocos nucifera | reverse complement strand
AAATCTGAAGTTCGATGCGCGAAATCAGCACGAGCAGCTAGTACTGTGCTGATCCTCCTTCGATGGTCGATCCAATGCTCTCTTCTTCAAAATTTGGACTCTCTAAAATATGAAAAGGAAGATGAGAGTTTGCTGATCTGAGACTCTCTTAAAAAAAAATCAAAAGAAAGGAGAAAAGATTGAAAATAAAACAACCCTAGAAGAAGACCCTGTTCTTCTTCTCTTTTCTCTCACCTAGACACATAGTTTGGTGCCTATTAAACCCCCATGCCCAAGGACCCTCTTCCTCTGATTTTTGCACACCCCAAACCTCTCCAAAAGCTCTATATTCCATTAAAAAATCAGAATAAAATTCATCCAACAAATATAGAGAAAGAAGAGTCCAAGTTAGGTCAAATTTCTAGACTAGGAATATCCAAATATAGGAAGTTGTTGGGGCGCCCAAGAGTTGGGCACCTCCTCCATAATTTTTGGCATGGACCAGTAAGGGAGGGTACACAAAAAAGAAGATTATTTTCATAGAATAAGAGAAGAATTAATTAAAAGAAGAGCCAACACTCAAGGGAAGATGTTTTGGTCAATAAGGATTCTATCTTAAAGAATCCTAAGCAAAACCAATTCCTCCTTTGACTTGGTGTTCTACCTAACTTCCAAATATAACTTGGAAGGAGAGAGAGGGCATGGAAATCAGGAAGAAAGGGATTTTCTATAAAAAATACCTAAAAAATAGGTATGGGGTGCATTGGGAACAAGGTGGCACAAAGAGATAGGGAGTCGTAGTCACACTAACACTCCTAATTTGACTTGGTCAAATAAGATTTTTTAACCAAATAAAATCAAGATTAAACCAAATAATTAAATAAAGCCCTAATCAATTTAAGAACTTAATTAAATTAGATTAAATTAAATTTAATTTTAATTTATTTTTTAATCAAATTAGAAAATTGGGTTAATTCGAGTCCTAGTTGGACTAGGACTAGTTCTTCTTTGCACTTGGCTTATCCAATAAACTAATTGAACTTGATGCAATCAAGTCCAAACCAAATCTAATTAAATAATATTTAATTAAACTTAATCTCAGCCAATTAACTTAATCAAAATAAGCCAATTAGCAATCTAATTGCTAATCGATCCTCCTGCAACACTTGCACTAGGTTAAACACCAATCGTATTGATTGATTAACCATAGAACGATTCTTAATCGTTAATCAATCATCCAATAAATCTAAGCTTCTATGTGTGTGGACCTTCATAATTATAACTAACAGTAGCATAGAATAAATTTTTGTATCAACGAAGTGAATCTAGGAATATATCCAACATGGTCGGATATGGTCGACGGTGTAGAACACCATCCTTAGAACATGCGGATATAGTTTTTCATATAATTCACCCTGTGACCATTAATGTCGTAGACATCGGAGTTCAACTGTTCAATCTGATTAAGGTTGTTCCACATTATATTTTAAAATACCAAATCTATCTGATGGAATTTCCTGGCAAAGCTGTTTTGCTATATTGAAATACGGTGATACATTCTTCTTCAACTCTTGGAGTGGTCAATTCCATCTTGATCATACTCCGACTTTGCAAGTACTTAACTATGCCCAAAAGCCTTCCATTACTAAATTAAAAATTTAGTTAGTCCAGTACCAAAGCATAGTGAGTTGCTTGCAAGTTACTGTGGTAATCTCAGATCTAAGGGATACTTATACCAATATTCCATCAAAGACATTCTCGACAGTAGAATGCTCTGAAGTTGGTCACGTTCAATGACGATGTACCATACATCTCACCTGTATGCTATATCAGTGTCTCCAGACACCTTAGTTAAGAGAACAACCAACCTATATGGCATATAGTGACCTATGCTCGATAAATGTTGTCGTCCGAATTAACAGCCTATCATTTGGTTTTGAACAAATTTAAGGACTAATCGATAAATCCTCTTTTTATCAAAACTAAATAGTCCTAAGGACTTCATCACAACAATGGAGTTCATTAGAAGATGTAAAGTTGTGATGAAAAAAGATGCCAAAATACTTTTCATTAATTAATAAATCAATTACAATATCTCAACCATCAATAGGTTGATGATTGGCTTTGGGACATAATTCCCAACAACTTTAACTTATCCTAAAGCCACTCGGCACAGTATCTAATACCCATCTTCAACTTATGGTTATCGAACTCCTTGATTGTCAGGGCTTTAGTGAAGGGGTCGGCTAGGTTCTCCTTTTCGTCGATCTTCTGAAGGTCGACATCACCACGATCCATCATCTCACGAACCAAATGGAAGCAGCATAGAATGTGCTTTATTCATTGGTGTGCCTTCAATTCTTGTGCTTGTGCTATGGTGCCAATGCTATCGTAGTAGAGCAGGACTGGACTATCAATAGAGGGTGCTACTCCAAGATCGGTGATGAACTTTCTTAGCCACATAGCTTTTTTTGCTGTATCTGATGCTGCCATGTACTCTGCTTCATAAATAGAGTCAACCACTATATGCTGCTTGGAACTTTTTCAGTAGATGGCTCTATCATTTAAAGTAAAGATATGCTCCAACACACTTTTACTATCATCATGATCAGATTGAAAGTTGGAGTCTATAAACCCCACAAGCTTCAGATCTGACTCATCATAAACCAACCATTGGTCCTTTGTATTTCTCAAATACTTAAGGATGGTTTTAACCATCTTCCAGTGATTTTCTCTAAGATCAAATTGGTATCTACTCACCACGCCTAGTGAGTATACCACATCTGGTCTTGTACATGTCATTGCATACATAATAGACCCCACTGTTGAAGTATATGGAATTCTACTCAGATGCTCTCTCTCTTTAGGAGTTGTCGAATAATCCTTCTTAGAGAGAAATTTTTTGCCCTATCGAGAGATAGCCCTTTTTGAAATTTTCCATGCTGAACCTCTTTAGCATAGTTTCTATGTATGTGGACTGGGATATACCAAGCATCCTTTTAGATCTATTCCTATAGATTTTCATCCTTAGGATGTATGATGCTTCACCCAAGTCCTTCAGGGAGAACTATGATGACAACCAGAGTTTTATTCCTTGTAGTGTGGGGATGTCATTCCCGATTAAGAGAATATCATCTACATACAAAATAAGGAATACCACTGCTGGACCATTTGTCCATTTGTAAATGCAGGGTTCTTCTCCATTCTTAATGAAGCCATACATTTTGATTACTTTATCAAAATGTATGTTCCAACTCCAAGATGCCTGCTTCAATCCATAAATAGATCTCTGAAGCTTGCACACATTGGACTCATCTATGGATATGAATCCTTCAGATTGTATCATATATGAAGGGAAATCCTGATTTCCCGGTCCAGGTTCATCCAGATTTGATTAGATCAAGAGATATATTTCAAAAATTTTCTCTTGATCTCAATCAGATCTTGATATGTTTCAGATCTGATTCTTATTATTTTAATAAATAAAATAAAAGAAGATAAATTAAATCAAATTCAAATTTACCTGATTTGGGTAATCCTATTACCCGGTAGATGATCCTGATTGCAGCGGAAGGTTCTGGATCTTAGCCACGCAAGCGCCTGGCCTCTACCGATATCCACTCGGGTCGGATCTGGAGATCCTCTTCTTCTCTATCACACCTCCAAAAATCAGATCTGGATCTGATCTGAGGGATCTTCAAAAAACTGTCTTTGAAGATCTGCAGTCGTCGTGCAGCAGCGCAGCCTTTCTTGCTTTTGATCGCCTTTCCTTGATCTGAATCGCACCAAACTAAATCCAAAACACTTTTGGACGTGGAGAGCAAGGGGAGAAAGAGACTATCGGCATTGGAGAAGGAGGAGAGAGGACAGCCTTGGGGCGTGGGAAATCTCATTCACTTAGGATTAGGGTTGGGCGCAGGGTCTTATTTATAGACCTCTTGTGATCCAACTCCTCTTCCTCTCAACCAATCACAACCCTTGGTGAAATCAGAATCTAAATCTGATTGGTTGGAATAGAGACCCCGTGGATTCCTCCTTAGAGGGCGCCTAAGACCAGTCAAACTGGATTTCTTAGTAGAACTCTGATTGGAATCCAAAAGGGAGGTGGAGTCCTTGTCCAACAAGGACTCTTAGGGCGCCTCCTACTTAGGCTCACGCCACCTTGGCGTGCGCCCTTCTTCCTTGCCAGGTTTTGGCAGGGGGACAGGCCCCACCAGCTCTCCAATAGGTGCATGCATGTGGTCAAAAGTCAAAGGGTGAAATGGTCAACGTTTGACCAATCAAAGGTATTACTTTGACCAAAGTCAAAGAACAGAAAATGCAGGTGACCAAAAATTGGCAGGTAATGTCTTACAAATAAGACAACCTATTCTGACTTGGACAACACTCCAGTCAGACCATATGAAGCCTCTGATTGAGCACAAAACTCCTTTGGTTCAGTCAGGACAACTTATTTTATGATAGTAAAAGAAGAACGTTAGGTTCAATCGAGTGCTAGCACGATTTTCCTTAACCTGATTGAATCTCATTCAGTATCAATTGAACTAAGATCAAGTTCTATTTGATGATCACCAGATTCAAAAACCCTTGTTGTGTGCCCAGTTCGGTTCAGTTCTGTAGGTAATTAGGATATGTGCCTATGATATCTATCATAACCATCATCGAAACTCCTTTCGATGGATCAGAACTCTTCTGATTTCGAACAGCTAGAATGAACTCGATCATCTAAATCATTCTAATTGTCCAAAATCCACCAGTGACACCTAGCAGTATTATTGGTGCAACCATACAGAGCTGAATGCGAACCTCTGGTGCAACTACCTGTGTTGATTCTTCTATCTATCTTGAGCCCCGATTCAGATTAGGTTTAAGGTGAACTGCGTCAAATTCCTAGTCTCTGTCCATAGATTGTAATTCATTCGATTCGAGTCCAATGTGAAAAATCTAAATAGAAACTCTTTCTATTATTTCACTCTGCCATGGCCATGGGCTTCAGGACTTGATTCTCATGTCATAAATAGGCGCCATACATCCTCATACACACGATAAAGGTTAGATAGATCCTATCTTGATGCATCTACTGTTCCTTACAATTGGAACAAGTGTACAGCAAGCAACATACACCTCAGGGGTTCCTATGGCTAGCCGAGTATTGGTTGTTAGTCAACTACAACACCCTTAAGGTGAACTGCCGATGATTACAGGTCAAGAACCAGACACACTGCTGCTAAAGCATCGAGTCAGGTCAATTGACGAAGAAGGTTAGACATTCCCTAATGGACAACTCTAGGTGTCACGCTCAAGTGTTCCTTCTTTCTCTAACGTAGGTCTAAGCATAAAAGACAGCTTCCTCTGTACTCTCAAACTACCGTCTGTCTCTAACCGATAGACTCAGCACTTCATGTCTCTTAAAGAGGAAGCGATCGTACACCAAGGCCTCTCTCGATTCAATTCACACATCCTCGTGATGGATGTATGCTGCGTTATGGTCTGGGGGGAGTCGTGTTTATGAGTTAATAATGATTATTCATGTTTCTTAAAAATTTATTCACAGATAAAGCTCTTGAACAGATCAGATGGAATTTCATTACCATTAAAGCTCACAAGGATGTATCACAGACCACTAATATACAGCGTGATGTTGATCAAAAAAATAAACCCATCAAATTTTTAATATGAAATTAATTATTGTCAAAATTTTTACTCCAAAATTTCCAAACCTGATCCCAAGCAAGTGTCATTAAATAGAGAAAATTGTCAGCCTCAATTTACTTTTTAGTGCCTATCTAAGTGCACATTATATATCTTAAACAATCTCCCCACTTGTCCTTAACAGCCAATTGGTACTTACAAGCTCTAAGTCTCCGCATACTTTCTCAAGGTGGGCTTCTCTGGTTCTATACTGCTTTGGTATAAAAGACAATTGAGCGTTTGTATTAGTGGAGACAATCTCCCTCATGCCACATTATATTCTGGTTGGAGTTGACAACTCTTCATTGACCATCACCACCTTGTATAAACCTTTCTCTAAGTTTGAAATCGCGGCACTGAGATGATATTGCTGTTTGCTAGGAAACTCTCTGATCGTCGGGAAGCTGTCCAGCACAAATAGTTCTTGCAGATACGAGATTGTAGGCTCATGTGGATGACTCCTAAAGCCAGATGCATGTGCAGCTCATGATCTCATCCTCAAGCTCAGATCACCAAGTTAGAATGTCTAAACTTGCTCAGATAATAGATCTGATCTATAAACTTCATACCTGCATTTGATGTAGTGTAGATCTAGGTTGATTTGATCAACCTTATTCTTTCTTATTTGATTTTAATTTTTGATTAATATCATGCCTTAATCATGTAATAGATCTAAGCTCTAGGTGTTTACATTATTATTTAAATAAATTTTAGATTTATTTAAGTCTTTTACTGTAAGATCTTGAAAAAGTTTCAAGATCTACCTATGAAATCTTAGATTTGGTTCCTTGACGAACCCTTAGAGTTGACAAACCTAGAATTATGACCGCATCCTTTTACCAATTAAGGAAAAACTTTACTCCTTATTCTTATACCTATGATCCCTATACACCAATGTATGAGCCTAGTAGTGGTGGAATTTATGAGGTGGGAAATTTCATAAATTCTATAATAAGATAGATGAGTTGTCCCAAAAACTTGACTGTCTATTGAATATGACACATTCTCCTACCTCATCTTTGCATGTGTGTGACATATGTTCGAGTTCCAAATATTCAGTTAGTGAATGTCCAGCCACATATCAATCCTAGGAATTTATGAATGAGCAAACTTACTAAACCCAAGTCCAGACTACTTATCATAATTCTTCTCCCAATACTTGTAATCTAGGTTGGAGAAACTATTCAAATTTTTCATGGACACTACAACCAGTAATTGACTATGAACCTAGCTATCCGGAGGAAACTTATACAGTATACTAATATCAAAATATTCAGCAACACTCTTCAAGTGCTTATAGCTCGCCATTTGAAGAAAATGTTTTACATATGTTAGAAAGTCTAGAAATGAACACCAAGATCATCCACTCCCAAACTCAGTCAATAGCAAAGTTAGAAACCCAAGTTAGTTGACGAACTACTGCATTCAATAGTTGGAAGGAGGAAGAATTATCTAGTCAATCCAAAACTGATCCTAGGAGCAATATATGGCTGAGAGCTCCAATGTTCATGAAACACTTGTAGAACAGCCTAGTATACAATCTGAAAGCTATTTTGAGGTGGATGTACCTAAAAATATAATTAAGAAAGTGATCCCTAGAATTATTTCTCAAGACCCAGTGCATACATGTTTAGTAGATGATTTTAACATAGATGGATATATTAAAAACATGAACATATTATTATAGCCATCTAATTTTAGCACTACTCTTCCATGGGCTAGGAAATATAAATCAATACCGGCTCTAACAGCTTTCTCTCTAGAATCACCACCTTCTAATTGAATCCTCAGTCACACCTAATATGCATATTTAGAATCAAGTGACACCTTTCCAGTACCCATTACATCAAACTCAACCCTTACCCTAATAACAAAATTCATGAGTATATTAGAAGAATAAATAAAAAAAATTCTCAACAAACAAGGATCCATGAATGACTTTTTAAATTCTCTTCTTAAAATTAGAAAAATAAAACTAACTAAGAATGGGGTTGTGAGCTACTTTCTAAAAATTGGCAATAAAATATTAAAATTTATAAATAATGGGATCATAGGCCATCTTCTTGAGATTGGTAATCCAAAATCATTAAAATTTATTAATCTAATTTTTGACATGGGATAGGCAAAATCGTTAGGTCTAGCTAAAGACCTTAAACTTAGCGCTTGTTGGAAGGCAATGATGGGTTTGGTGTACAGGGCGGAAGCATGGATTTCAAAACAAAATATGAAATCATATAAACCAAACCCAAACCCTAGAACCATCTCATTAGCAATTAAATCATATAACATGCATTTGTAATATAAAAGAAAGTATTAGAACATACCTCATATCGCTAAACCCTAAATTGACCCTGATCGTCGGAAGCTGTCCATCAGGATTTCTACCAGGTGCCCACGTGTTCACACTCCAATGTTGATCTACACAGAGACTTGATCAAGACACCAGCACCTCTGATTTATATAATTATAGTTCTAATAATAAGAACTTTAACTAAAAAAGGGCTAGACCTTCTTTAGCCTTTATGTCACCTTCCTTGCCTCTCCTTATCTCTCTTTCATTTTCTTTTATCTTCTCAATTTTCCTTCCTAATCTCTTAGTCTTAAGATGACTTCTGGTCCTTATAAGAACAAGGTCTAGGCAACAGAAAGGAAAAAAGAAAATTGGACAAAAAAAAACTCTTGTAAGAAAGAAAGATATTTTACACACCCTCAGACTTATGGTGCATACCCCTATTTATAATGTACGTACGGGTGCCAACAAAAATTCTTATGCCCTTTCCTCATTAATATCTCACACCCCATCAGCCATTCTCATGTCTCATCAGTAAATAGTGAGATGTAGACTTAGTCCAAGAGGTGCCTTAAAGCAGAAGGACTCTTGGACTAATTCTACGTAGGTTATTTATGAAGAGTCGCAATATTTCATCTTTGGCACCACCCTTTTCATCCATTAGATTATGAAAAATGCCATCCAATGGCTCTAAAAAGGGATGCCCACTCAGCAAGAAGGCATGGAGATAATCTTTGAATAGTCAAAGACCCAAGAGACTTTGACTTGGTTCAAGAGGCATCAAGGAGGAGTAGGCGGCATGGAGTCTGCGACGGCAAGGGGTCTTGGGCGACAAAAATCCCTTCTCAAAATAATAACAAAGTATTTCATCCACAGAAGAACTCTTCTGCACCCCATATGTGGTGTCCACACCAATATAAAAAATTACGTGACATAACAAAATAGAAAAAGTGAAAAAAGGTAGGCGCCAACTAATTTCATGTGCCATAAATCCTTTGCGAATGAAATACTTCCCATGCGTAAGAGAGAGACTCTCTGGTGCATGGGATTTAGGTATGTGGCACCCAATCTGAAGCTCAATCAATCTAGGTTAATCCAATTGAAGATCAAATCCTATTTGGCTCAAATTGGATCTAAATTAGCCCAAATCGGAAGCCGATTCAAATCCAACTCAAAACCAGGTGCTAGGGTTTGCAACATGTGCTAGCATGTTCATCTTGCAAACATGGTCTAATCCAATTAGACCCTTAATCAATTCTCTTTGTGTGTGACCCATTGGGTTTCACATCTAACTAGCAGGGAGTCTGGGTGTGTTTTGGCCAAATCTGGTTAGAAGTCAACCAAACCGATTTAGGTCAAAACTAGCGAACCCAATTTGACTTAATTTAGAACACTTTCTAATTTAATAATCAAATTAAAATTTTAATTTGATCAAGCCCACAAGATATGATTGACGTCTAGCAACGTATCATGACTACCCAAAAGATGTAAAATTTTAATTGAAATACCAAAAATACCCTTTAGTGAAAATTACCATGCAACTAGATCCGTCGATCTTCCTGCAACCTAAATATGACTCTGGGTATGAAAATATGTCAACTCCAATATCATATTCACTTCTCTTTCAATCTTATGATGATGATTCATTTATTAGAAACCATTTCTAATTTTTCATCATGCTTTGATCAAAGTCTTTCTAGATCATCATTTGTTTGAAGCAGGTAGGATGCTATTTCCTTTTACCAGGAGAGATTGATTCTATGTTAACCTACTCACAACCTTCATATATATAATCTACCATTTCTAAATCATCCCATACATAATAGAGTCATGAATGAGTATGAACTAAAATATGGATTTATATATATAAGATTCTATGGTAGTTTTAGGTCAAAGGATTACATGCATAAATTCCACTATGTGAACCATCTATTGACATGTAGATAAGACTCCATTAGATATTCTCAATTTGGATCAATTCAGTGAACTCATTCTCTAATGAGCATCCACATTCTTGTATTAGTGTCATACACAAGTTATTGTGAGATCAATCACCCTCTCAATCGAGCATATAAAGAATGTGCTAGTCTTATGAAAAACATTGATCCCTAACTCAATGTCCCATCGACTAGGAATATTTAAATTAGGGTTTTAAGGTTTTAGATCTCATTGGTATGATCTCATCATAATCCTAAAACCATAGCCTAAATTTATAGGGTTCATCATAATCTTAAATAATTAATAAGTCACTGCATATGATGAAATAAATGCCTTTATTTATTAAAAATATCATTATATGAGTCTGGAAGATAAAGAACATCCCAAAAAATTAATTGGCTTGAGGGCATATTCCTTTAAATCTCTCACTTGCACTAAAGCCAATCGCTCTTATATTTTAATCCCATAAAATCAAGGTGGCGATCAAACAGTTGTAGTGGTAAAGCCTTAGTGAATGGGTCTGCTATGTTGTTCTTTGTGTCCACTCATTCTATGACTACATCTTGTCTTTCAATGATTTCTCGAACGAGATGGAAGCATCTCAGAATGTGTTTGGATTTATGATGAGACCTTGGTTCCTTTGCTTGAGCTATAGTTCCAATATTATCACAATAAAGTGGTATTGGATTCTTAATTTTAGGAATAACTCCCAATTCAGTGATGAACTTCTTCATCCAGATAGCCTCCTTGGCGGCTTCATTTATAGCTATGTATTCTGCTTCAGTGGTTGAATCAGCTATAGTTGGCTGCTTAGTACTTTTCCAACTTACTGCTCCACCGTTCAAAGTAAAGACATACCCTGAAATGGATTTACTATCATTTGGATCTGATTGAAAACTAGAATCAGAATATGCTTCTAATTTAAAATTAGAACCACCATATACTAGAAAAATATCTTTAGTCCTTCTCAAGTACTTAAGAATATTTTTCATAGCTTTCCAATGATCCTCTTCTGGGTTAGCTTGAAATCTACTTGCAATGCCTAAAGCATAAGCAACATCAGGCCTTGTACATAACATGACATACATTATTGATCCAACAGCCGAAGCATAAGGAATAGAACTCATTCTATTTCTCTCTTCAGGTGTCTTTGGAGACATCTTTTTAGAGAGATGTATGCCTTGACTCATGGGTAAATAACCTTTTTTACTCCCATCCATACTGATTTTTTTCAGTATTAAGTCAATGTACCTTGATTGGGACAAGCCTAGCATCCATTTAGATCTATCTCTATAGATCTTTATTCCTAGTATATAGGATGCTTCTCCCAAATCTTTCATGGAAAACTTATTTGATAGCCATAATTTGACTGATTATAACATTGAATATCATTCCCAATGAGGAGTATGTCATCTACATACAGAATCAAGAAGACTATGGTTCTCCCATTAGTTTTCTTGTACACACATGGTTCATCAACATTCTTGATAAAAGCAAACTCTTTTACTATTTCATCAAAATTGATGTTCCAACTCCTTGATGCTTGCTTTAATCCATAAATGGATCTCTTAAGCTTGCATACCTGATTTGGTCTCTCATTTGACTCAAATCCCTCTGGTTGTGACATATAGACCTCCTCCTCAAGGAAACCATTAAGGAAGATAGTCTTTACATCCATTTGCCATATTTCATAGTCTTGGTATGCTGCTATGGCAAGCATAATCCGAGTAGATTTGAGCATGGCAACAGATGAAAATGTTTCATCATAATCAATCCCCTGTTTTTGCCTAAAACTCTTAGCCACCAATCTAGCCTTATATGTTTCAATTTGACCATCAGCTCCAATTTTTTTCTTAAAAATCCATTTGCATCCAATAGGGTTTATATCCTCTGGTGCATCCACCAAAGTCCATACTTTGTTGGTGTGCATGGATTCCATTTCAGATTGCATGGCAACCAGCCATTTGTAAGAGTCCTTACTTTTGACTGCTTCCACATAGGTCAGAGGTTCGTCATTTTCAATGACTTTGGCTTCATTGTTCTCAATAATGAAATCATACCTCATAGGAGTATTTTGTACTCTTTTAGACCTATGGATAGGAGTTATGTGTTCTAGTTCTTTTATATGATTATATGGTTGAAAAATTTCTATTTATTTTTCTTGAACTTCACTAAGTTCAATATTTCTGCCACTACCCTTTTCTAGGATAAATTCTTTTTCCATGAAAATGGCTTGCCTACTTACAAATACCTTTTGTTCAGTAGGATGGTAGAATAAATATCCTATACTATTTCTAGGATATCCTATAAATAGACATCTGTCTGATCTAGCATCTAGTTTATGTCCAAAATTTCTTTTGATATATGCTGGACAACCCCATATCTTAAGATACTTAAGACTAGGTTTCTTACTTCTCCATATATCATATGGAGTACTAGATACAGATTTAGAAGATACTCTATTCAAGATGTAAATTACAGTCTCCAGGGCATGACCCCAGAAGAAAATAGGTAAATCAGTGAAGCAAATCATGGACCGTACCATATCCAATAAGGTACGATTTTTCCTTTTGGCTACACCATTTAATTATGGTGTATAAGGAGGTGTCCATTCAAAGAGAATCCCTTTAACTTTATGATAGTCAAGAAACTCACTAGATAAGTATTCTCCTCCCCAATCAGATCAAAGAATTTTTATACATTGTCCAATTTATTTTTCGACCATACTTTGATACTCTTTAAATTTATCAAAGGCTTCTGATTTGTGTTTCACAAGATACACATATCCAAATCTAGATAAATCATCAGTGAATGTAATAAAATAAGAGTATCCTCCTGTAGCTTGAGTTATCATAGGACCACATACATCCGTATGTACAAGTCCTAATAACTCATTTGTCCTTTCTCTATGTCCATTAAATGGAATCTTGGTCATTTTACCCACGAGGCATGATTCACAAGTTCCCAATGATTCATAATCAAAAGGATCAAAAAACTTTTCTTTGTATAACTTGTTAATCCTAGCCTCACTAATATGACCTAATCGATAATGCCAAAGTAAAGTAATATTTATGTCATCTCTCTTACGTTTTCCATTTTCATCAATATGAAATATATTGTCATCCAAACATAGAGTTAACAAACCATTGCTAAATATGCCAAAACAAATATTTTCATTAGAATTTTTGATCGAGCAACCTTCGCTCGTTACATTAAGACTATAACCTTGTTTTAATAACAAGAATATAGATAAAATATTTCTAACGATCTTAGGCATATAATAATAATTTGTAAGCTCTAAGATCTTCCTATAAGATAACTTCAACATATTTGTCTTACAGCTTCTGCTTGGATAGACTCTCCTCCAGCGCCATAGAGCTTGAAGTCACCTTTCTTCAAACTCTTAGTTTTCTGCAGCCCCTGCAAAGATTTGCAGATATGAAAATCACAGTCGGTATCTAATACCCAAGAATTTGAAATGGAAGAATTTAATGATAATATAGTATGTATCTCATATATACCTTTTTGTGCATTATTTGCACCAGACTTCATGGTTGCAAGGTAAGCCTTGCAATTTCTCTTCCAATGGCCTGCTTTGCCACAGTGAAAATAGGTCGTCTGTCCGAAGATCTTCTTCCTCTTTTTCTTCTTATTTATACCTCTTTTAGGATTCAACCTTCTCTTTAAACCTTTTTTGCCTCCCTTCTTCTTAGAGATCCCTTCCACAAGAAGAAGAGGAGCCTTATCTTTCTTGATATGGCTTTCTACTATCTTGAGCATATTTAACAGCTCAGGCAATGAAGAATTCAGTTTATTCATGTGACAGTTCACGACAAACTAAGAAAATGATTCTAGGAGTGATTGCAGGATCAAATCCTGACTTTACTCTCCATCTATTACAAAACCTAATTGACTTAATCGAATGATTTGGTCAATTACCATCAAAATATGATTTTGTATGGATGTTCTTTCTGTCATTCTTACATGAAATAATTGCTTAGATATCTCATATCTAGTAGTTTTACTATGCTCTCCATAAAGCTCTTTTAGATTGAGCAATATGGACTGAGTATCCATGCTATCATGCTACCTCTGTAATTCATTATTCATAGAGGCAAGTATGATGCATTTAACAATAAGAGAATCATTTTTCGACATCTTGTATGTGGACTTATCTTCATCTGTGGCATCATTTCCTAATGGCTTAGGATCAGGGGCATCAAGAATATAGGAGAGTTTTTCATGATTGAGTACTATTTTTAGATTTCTCAACCAATCAATATAATTTTGATCAGTCAATTTATTTGAATCCAAAATTGAATGTAATAAAAGTGAAGAAGCCATTTAATCTACATAATAAAGAATAATATATAAGCAAATAATTCATGATAACAAACATAATTAAATTAGGACTTTAATTTAATTATGTCTCCCACTAAAAATCATAATCCTCTTATTGATTTTCTTAGTGAGAATAAGATCCTAATTCCTTATAAAAAATCTTGTGGTTGCACAACAAACCTGTTATAAGTTCAGAGGTAGGAAACTCTTTTCAATTGCATTTTATGCAACTCTCAAAAAATTTTTACCTCTAAAATATTAATAGCCTTGTGTTAGCACAACAAACTTTAATGTTTTAGTTTAAGTAGAACCTTTCATTTCTATACAGTCAAAATTGAAATATAACTACTTTTGTGGTTACACAACAAAGTAGTATATTCAAAATGCTGTAAGCATCTCAATGCACTAGATTTATATTACATCTTTTTCCATGATAGATCTTGTGGTTACACAACAAAACTAATATGGTTCTAGACATAATAAGAAACTAGTATGAAGGAAGGTCTTAATGTAGTGAATATAATATTAAGCATTTCAACCTAGAATTAAATTAATCGAATCGACTAGATAAATGGGAGTCCCCTCATTGCTTTCCTTAGACACCAATAAATTGGCCAGGTCAAACAACAGAATCAATTAAAAAATCATGTTCTCTTTACTAATCAAGAACCATTTTTCCTAGACAACGGTTGATCAATTAGACATCCTGATTGATTCAGCTATAAATTAATTACACTACAACTTAATATAATTTTTTTATAGAGGGATTTAAATGGTCTTGATGCACATATTGATTTAAAATAAACTAAATGCATAATAGCATTAATTATGATAAAATTTATATATGTCAATTAACATGTATAATTATTCTAGGACAACCATCATTATATAGTGAATACTTTCCACTATATTAGGGCAACCTTTATAGAATAATATATACAACATAATCTCAATATGATAAGTAAAAGAATATGATCTCATCATATAAATAAAAACATTCTAAAAATATTATATCATATTTTTCATTTATGCCATTATACTATAAGCAAAGCATTATATGATTTAACCTAATAAGGCTTGCTCTGATACCACTGATGTATTTGGTGTATAGGATGGAAGCATAGATTTCAAAACAAAATATAAAATCATATAAATCAAACCCAAACCCTAAGACCACCTCATTAGCAATTAAATTATATAACATGCATTTATAATATAAAAGAAAGTATTAGAACATACCTTTTATCGCTAAACCCTAAATTGATCCTGATCACCAAAAGCAGTCCGTCAGGGTTTCCACCAGGTGCCCACGTGTTCACCCTCCAATATTGATCCACATAGAGATACGATCAAGACACTAGCTCCTCTGATTTATATAATTAGAGTTCTAATAATAAGAACTTTAATTAAAAAAGGGCTAGATCTTCTTTAGCCTTTATGTCACCTTTCTTGCCTCTCTTTATCTCTCTTTCATTTTCTTTTGCCTTCTTAATTTTTCTTCCTAATCTCTTAGTCTGAAGATGACTTCTTATCCTTATAAGGATAAGGTCTAGACAAGAGAAAGAAAGAAATAAAATTGGACAAAAAGAAACTCTTGTAAGAAAGAAAGATATTTTACACACCCTCAGACTCATGGTGTGCACCCCTATTTATAATGTATGTAGGAGTGCCAACAAAAATTCTCACACGCATTCCTCATTAATATCTCTGCCCCATCAGCCATTCTCACACTTCATCAGCAAATAGCAAGATGTAGACTTAGTCCAAGAGGTGCCTTAAAGTAGAAGGACTCATGGACTAATTCTACGTAAGTTATTTACGAAGAGTCGCAATATTTCATCTTCGATGCCAACCATTTCATCCATTAGATCATGAAAAAGGCCATCCAATGGCTCTAAAAAGGGACACCCATTAAGCAAGAAGGTGTGGAGATAATCTTTGAATAGTCAAAGTCTCAAGAGACTTTGACTTGGTCCATAAGGTGTCAAGAAGGTGTAGGCGGCATGGAGTCTTCGGCGGCAAGGGGTCTTGGGCGACAAAAATCCCTTCTCAAAATAATAATGAAGTATTTCATCTACAGAAGAACTCTTCTTCGCCCCATATCTGATGTCCATGCCAATATAAAAAATTATGTGACATAACAAAATGAAAAAAGTCAAAAAAGATAGGCGCCAACTAATTTCATGCGCCAAAAATCCTTTGTGCATGAAATACTTCCCATGCGCAAGAGATAGACTCTCTAGCATGTAGGATTTAGGTATGTGGCATCCAATCTAAAGCTCAATCAATCTAGGTTAATCCAATTCAAGACCAAATCCTATTTGGCTCAAATTGGATCTAAATTAGTCCAAATCGAGAGTCGATTCGAATCCAACTCAAAACCAGGTGCTAGGGTTTGCTACATGTGCTAGCTTGTTCATCTTGCAAATATGGTCTAATCCAATTAGACCCTTAATCAATTATCTTTGTGTGTGACCCATTGGTTTTCACATCTAGCCAGTAGTGAGTCCGGGTGTGATTTTACCTAATCTAGTTAGAACTTAACCAAACTGCTTTAGGTCAAAACTAGCCAACCCAATTTGACTTAATTTAGAATACTTTCTAATTTAATAATCAAATTAAAATTTTAATTTGATCAAACCCTCAATACATGATTGACGTATAGCAACGTATCATGACTACCCAAAAAATGTGAAATTTTGATGGAAATACCAAAGATATCCTTCAGTGAAAATTACCATGCAACTAGATCCTTCAATCTCCCTCCATCCTGAATATGACTCTGGGTATGGAAATATGTCAACCCCAATATCATATTCATTTCTCTTTCAATCTTATGATGATGATTCATTTATTAGAAACCATTTCTAATTTTTTATCACGCTTTGATCAAAGTCTTTCTAAATCATCATTTGTTTGAAGCAGGTAGGATGCTATTTCCATGAGAGATTGATTCCATGATAACCTACTCACAACCTTCATATATATAATCTACCATATCCAGATCATCCCATACATAATAGAGTCATGAATGAGTATGAACCAAAATATGGATTTATATATATAAGATTCTATGGCAGTTTCAGGTCAAAGGATTACATGCACAAATTCTACTATGAGAACCATCTATTGACATATAGATAAGACTCCATTAGATATTCTCGATTTGGATCAATTTAGTGAACTCATTCTCTAATGAGCACCCACATTCTTGTATTAGTGTCATACATAAGTTATTGTGAGATCAATCACCCTCTCAATCGAGCATACAAAGAATGTGCTAATCTAACCGAAAAATATTGATCCCTAAGTCAATGTGCCATCGACTAAGAATATTTAAATTAGGATTTTAAGATTTTAGATCTCATTGGTATGATCTCATCATAAACCTAAAATCATAGTCTTAATTTATAGGGTTCATCATAATCTTAAATAATTAATAAGTCACTGCTTATGATGAAATAAATGCTTTTATTTATTAAAAATATCATTACATGAGTTTGCAAGACAAAGAACATCTCAAAAAATTAATTGGCTTGAGGGCATATTCCTTTTAGACAATCCAGCATTTTTTTCTTTTAAATTTTTAATTCTTTTATAGAAAACTAATAAAGATGATTTGCCCAAGCTGCGGGGAGCATATCATCAAATATCTTATATGAACCTGATGAAGTATAATGAAGAACCTGCAAAAGGTGGTATCCCTCTTGACAAATATTTTTGTTTCTTTTCATTGAAGACAATGAAAATTAAGTTAGGAGGAGGGATAATAACTAACTTTAAAATTTATGAGTCCTCAAATATGATTTAAAATAATTAGTTTTATGTACCTAAATTTTATTTTGATTTAGAGTTAATTAGGCATCCTAATCAATGATTTATAATTTAGATAATTTTAGAGATACCGGGGGCTAAATTATTAAGAAAACCTAATGAATGATAGGATTTAGACTAGAATAAATTTTAAGAATAATTCTTGAACCCTCTTCTCACTGATCTCAATGAGGAATCTACTTAATGGGAGTTGGGTGGAAAGGATGAGATATCCAAAAGTCTTTCTTAAAATCTACTAAAAAAAATATATTAGTCTCCCATCGAGTAACCAAGTCTTGTTTCCTAAGTAGGCAATGATATTCACATAAAAACATCCACAATGTAAATTTAAAAAAAAGGGTTTAGCATTGTCTTACTGAGTAATCGAGCCCCTTCACCTAAGTAAGCATTATGGTTCACGTCAAAAAGTGGGGATACAAGAAACCATTTAGAAAAGAAAAAAAATTGATAATAAGGAAACTAAATTGCCAGAAGACAATAAATCCTTCTCACATCAAGTGACAGGATTTAAAAAGTAAAGTAAGAAGTTGGTGAAAGAAGATTTCTAAAAATTTTTGTGGCTAATATACACCCACTAGTTGGGTCAAATTAATAATCTGATGAAGTAACTCTTCAATGATTTGGTTGGATATCAGTTGTCTTTAGGAATATCTAAAACTAACTTTTAATTCAAGATTGGGGTGGTATAAATTGCTAATTTATCTACTTTACTCGAAGACGAGTGAGTTCAAGTTCGAGGGTATGATAAATATATTAAATATATCTATAAAATATTAATTTATTAAATTAATTTATCTTTATTTTTAAGAATTGATATTTTTATTTAATTTTTGTATAAAAGTGGATGATCAATGAAAAGATCTAAATTTATGGGTCAAAATAAAGAAAATTTGGAGCAAAATGAACTTAAAATGAATCCAGAATGAAGATTCAATGAAAAAAGAATGAAAAAAAAATAACGAAACTAGCTCAAAAATGGCCCAAAAATAGCCCATTAGGCTGGCTGGTGCATGATGGACTGATCAGTCGATCCACGAAACCAGGTGTAGATCACCTAGCTCAGTAGGTGTGTCCAATCAATGGCCGGTGCATGGCAAATATGGACCATTAAGGAGTTCACAAAAATTATCACACAGCTTACAGGGATAGAATTGTCATTTGGAAAGGATGGTGCATGGTGATTCATCCGGGTCTTCGATGCGCTTTGTTCACGACAGTCTGTAGGCATAGGTTTCTATTGATCCTATAATTGATTTTGATGATCACCAAAATATGAGTATTTGAGTATTTAACCATGTATTTCATGAGTGGATGTAGGTCTTTTTAGGCATTTAAATTGAAGAATTAATCCAAGAAAATATCTACACAAAATCATTAAGTTAAGGGCTTCAAAGAATAAAATTTTGAGTTTCAGACTTGGAGGTATCAACCCCAAAGCTAATGGTGTTGACCTCTACCCTGAAATGAAGCAAAAAAAATCAAGATTTTAAAGTTCAGGAAGTCAGGTGTCGACCTTAGGAGCAAAAGAGTCGACCCCTTCCTTTTGGCATGCATAGGTACGGACTGACATGCAGAAGGAATGACCTCCAGGATGACCCCTATGCTAGAGGATGATCCTAGGGTCGACCTCTGTTGCACAAAATAGAAGACAGAGAATAGAAATCCTTCGGATCCTAGGAGGTGTCGACACTAGAAGAAAAGTATCCACACTTGCAGAGAAGGTGTCGACCCCAATGTCGGGATAGGCTATAATGGCTAGTTTTCTACACCTCTCCAATGAGCCATTCTCCGCTCCGACGGCTAGTCCAACCTTACCAATGAGCAAAACTCACTCAAAAGTCACTCTCAAGTATAAAAATAGTTAGAAAAATATTTTGGATCAAGTGATTAAGGATTTAAGAAAAAAGATCATTCAAGAAGAGTGTCATATTGAATATCCAAATAATAGAAGATAAGAGAGAGATTTGAGCTTTAAATTCAGAGGACATTCAAGAGTCATCTTCCACAACACTTTAAGCAATCTCTCAGCACTATTTGAGGAGAAGAGAAGCTATCATAGAGCATTCATTCAGCCTCTTCTTCCCACACCAAAACGAGTTCTTTTTTGTTCTAAGTCTTGTGTTGAATTTTAATACTTGTATTTTTATTTTCTTTACAAGTTTTTTTAGGGAAAGAAACTTGGGATATAGATTGGTCTAAGCTGATAATTGGATGGTATATAAGTTTTGGTTGATGAGCTCGTAAATCCAACTGGGTTGATAGTGAACCCGAAAAAACTATTAGTGTAGAATTATGGTTGGTGAGGTTGGCAAAATCAACTAAATTTGTTTATAATTCTAGATTAAAATAAATGCACTATAATCTAGGATTATAGTAAAATTCTCAAGGAGAGCTTGGCGAGTTGACATAGGTGCGGGGTTGCACCGAACAACTATAAAATCTTTATGCATTTATATTATATTTTTTTCTCTATTGCTTTACATATCTTGCATGCTTTAAATTGCTAATTACTTGCTAACTTGGATTAACTCTTGCTTAATCTCATTCACACTTGATTCCATTGCATACACTAGTTAATTTTATTGAATTGAATTAAGTTAAGTGAAGCACATACTTGTGTAGAATTAAATTTGGCCAAAAATTTTATAAACTCAATTCACCCTCCCACTTGGGTTGCTACCTCTGGACAATAAGTGGTATCAGAGCAGGTATTCTATTATTAATTATTGACCTAACCGTCAAGGGCAAAAGATCAAATGGCAACCCCAAGTGGTGTTTCCTTTCTTGAGGGCCAATCCACCTCTAGACCATCATTATTTGATGGAACCAACTATACCTTTTGAAAAATTAAAATAAGAATTTTCATATAAGCTCTAGATTATGACTTGTAGGGAATCATAACTAGAGGACCACACACGCCCATAAAAATTATAAATGATATGACTCTTTCCAAACCAAAATAGGAATGGGATCAATTTGATAAAATGATGGCTCAATTAAATGCAAAAGCCATCAATGTACTCTATTGTTCCTTAAATGTGCATGAGTTTAATAGAATATTATCTTGTACGTTGGCTAAAGAAATTTAGGACATATTAGAAATAACTCATGAAGGGACAAGCTAAGTTAAAGAGTCTAAAATTAACTTGCTTGTTCATAAATATGAAATATTCAAAATAAAAAAAATATGAGACTCTTTTTATATGTTTACCAAATTTACTAAAATTATAAATGCTTTAAACAGCCTAAACAAAACTTATTCTAACTATGAACTTGTTTGCAAAGTGCTTAGATCTTTACCTAAAGAATGGGAAGCTAAGGTGACGGCAATACAAGAAGAGAAGGATCTCACCAAGCTATTCCCAGAAAAACTTATGGATTCTCTTATGACCCATGAGATGCATATGGCTCAAAAGGAAGAAGAAGAGGAGCCAAGAAAAATAAGGACCATTGCCTTCAAGTCTGCTTCAAATTATCAAGAAAGCGATGAGTTGGACGAAGATGAAGAAGAAGATAATGAGGACATGGTGCTTCTTTCAAGAAAGTTTAAGAAGTTTCTCATGAAGAAGAAGAAGAAAGAAGAGAAGAAAATCATCACCAACAACCAAATGCACCCCAAATGGATGAAGAAAAGTGCTTCACTAGGGCTTTAGGAAAGTGGTGACTCGTCAAGCTTAGATGAGAAAGAGGAAAACGAGAATCTTTTCCTCATGGTTTTGGAGGATGAGGTAAATTCTGAAAACTCATCCAACTTTACTTTTGATGAACTACTTGTTGCTTTCAATGAGCTAATGCATGCATTTAAAAAATTAAGGTAGAAAAGTAGAAAGTTTAAAAAGAATAATTCTAATTTAATGAAAAAAAAATTTCTTTGGCTAAAAAAAAAGAAGATTTGATTAAATCTAAAAATTCTTTAGTTAAAAAAAAATATTGAGCTTAAAAGAAAAAATAAAAATCTTTTAAAAGAAAAAAAAGAGTTCTTGAAGAAAAATGAAAAATTAAGAAAAGAGATTGAAGATTTAAAATATATTGCTAAAAAGTTTACAATTAGCTTTCAAAATCTTCAATCTAAGGTAAAAACAAATGAGGCTATTTTCAATAAAGTAGAAACTGATTTTAATATGTCAAGAAAATAGCAAAATGTTAAAAATATTTTCACTAGAGCTTCAACTAAAAATTATTCTATTAAGTGCTTTAAATGTAATCAAATTGGCCACAAGATTTCAGAATGTAATTTTAAAAGAATTTGACAAACCTTGATTAAATAAATTTGGATTTTAAAAGAATCCTTGAATACAAACTCCTATGAATCCAAGATGACTTGGGTACCAAAAATCATTAATCAATTTTGCAGATGCACCAAAGATCCAAATGAAATGAAAGGAACAAAATTTTTATGGATGCCTTGAAAAGGAAAAGGGATGGGTATTGATGCATGGTATAATCTAAACTTTTTCTTACATCATACCATCAATAATTATTTATTGAATGTGTTGACTTTAATGATTTATTAATATTTATGCATATGATGATTTCCTTCATATTTTAATAAGTATAATTAATTTTGATGCTTGCAATGAACTTATATCATGATGTTTTGATTTTAAAGGCCAATATGCTCTCCTCTATATATTTATGATTGAAATGATTAAATTTAAAATTTAGTTGGATATTTTAAGACTTCCCATATCAATTCTATATTTGATAAATTTAAACTAAGAAATGCTTAATTGGTTTAATTTCTTTAATTATTAAATTTACAAGAGAAACTAAGTTTAAATTTCTCCCAAAAAATTTTAAACTATTAAATTTACTCAAAATTACCTATATAAAATAAATATTGAAATATAAATCATCTCCTTATAAAATTTAAATATTTGAAATTGCATTGCATCTTAGTCTTTTCTAAGAATTCAAGTCATCCCTAGTTGAAACCAAACATATAGAGCCTATATCTAGATTTCTCCTTTTCAATACTCCTAATCTAATTGATTATCACATCTCATTTGATCAAATCACTAAATTTCAAATTTAGTTTGAATGTCATCCTTAACTCTCAAATCAATTGAATATTTTTTTTATCTAAATTTGATTAAGTTCCCCAATTTTGGATCCTCTCTGGACTGATTCTTAATCAAGGTGTCGACCCTAAGCCCTGTCAGTGTCGACACTTGTGCTAAAAATGCTTTCTAGAATAGTTCTAGGAAGATGTCGACACTTGGTTCCACTAGTATCGACACTTCCCAAGGTGTCTATACTTTTTAAGCAAGGTGTCGATCCCTTTTTTGAGACTGGATCTTTTTACAAAATTTGAACCATCCCCTATTTTCGTCTCCCATTTGCTTTCTTTTTTTTTCGAACAGAGTGCTCTCCATCTCCCTCCACTACCAAATCCAAACCCTTCTCCATTCCTTTTCATCCGTGTTTGAAGCATGATGCCTCGTGTGAAGTGACTTGCTCGATGAGAAAGAAGGGCTTGGACGGGTTCTCCAAGCCCTAGTTCATCTTCTTCTCTATCCTCGATCCATGAACGACACTCCAAGCATCTCACAAAGAAGAGAGCTTCTCCCACCTCACTGACAGCTCCTTCTCTACCTCCAGCCAAGTCTTCTCCGCCTCTAGCAGCTCCCTCATCTTGGCGAGCTATCCGTCCTCAGTCAACTATAGTTTCTTGTTTGGTTTCAATGGGCAGAAAGATAGATTTTGGGTTTCTTGAGAGAAATGGATTTGATTTTGAGAGGAAAATCAGAAATCTAGGTTGGAAGTTTTTCTGTTCCTTAAATGTACTCACCTACCCCAACCTTGTTAGAGAATTTTATTTAAACCTGAAAAGTGGAGATGGGGTCATTGAATCCAAAGTAAAAAGAGTTCTAATTGTTTTTCACTGTAAAAAGTAAGGAAGAATTCTGAGGATGAGAGCTGAAGAAAGTCGAACTGATAAACTTGAAAAGAGATCAGAAGGGCTCAAATATATTTTAAGAAAAGAGGATATCAGTGATTTAGTGGAGGTGAGTGCCAACCACTTCTCTACTGATATGTGTCTCCTACATCACATTACCAATAGGATTTTCTTTCCTAAAACCGGTAGATTTTACTTTGTAACAGTGAGAGACATATCCTTCATGTACCATGTGATTCAAGAGATCCTTCTGAACCTTCCAGCACTTATGATTAGATATATGGAGAATATGGTAGGGAGTTCTAGGACTTCTCTACCCTATAGGATGGCCATGACTTTGATTTTTTTGGAGCATGCGATAGATTTTGATAGAGAGACCTTTAGAGCCCTGATCCACATTGATACATACAACGAACACTCCCTACACCATATGGGTTTTGAGAGATTGGGTGTTCGTTGGGTTTATCGAGGAGCTTAGATATAGGTAGTGGATCCAGTTGAGGCTCCACCTATGGTACCAGTGCTGGATATTCAGATGGAGGAGCCAGTCGAGCTAACAGCATCGATAGAGTAGACTTATGAGACCATAGAGACACCGGTGGGCCATCCAGAGAGCTCAGATAGACTGCACTCTAGACTGAATGAGGACTTATTGATTGAGAGGGTCTCCTCGAGGACCATGGTAGCTGTCAACTCGGAGATTCAGTGACTCACCTCAGAGGCCATGTCATTGCTAAAAGATGAGACTGCTCGACTAATTCAGGAGATCTTTGCTTCAAGGATAGATGCTTCTGGCCAGCCTTCTGCAGATGTTGGACCATCTTCTTCTCCTCCACCTAATCCTAATTCTTAGAGCCTGATCCCTTCACTTAGGATGCTAGGACCTTACTCATGTAGCCTTAGAGCTTTCTAGCAATCCACTTTTTTGTTATAACTTAGGAATCTTGTATTTTGACTTTTCTGCTGACCATGTAATCAATCTATGTAAACATCTTTTAAAGAAAATGAAAAAGATATTTCTCTTTTAAAAAATGTAATGTCAAAATGGCTTGATCAATATTGAATTGCTTGATATTTTATTATCATTTTATATCCTTAAATTTGGCTTTTGCTACATAAGTAAGGGGGAGCAAATTCTAAAGAATTATGACTTAAGTAAATATAAATGTTTAATTTTGATCATCTAAAATTTAAAAAGTGCTCGGTAAAGAGGAAGAACAATTAGAAAATAAAAATATTTATTACAAAACAAATAAATTTAAGACTTCAATGAATGATATTGCTAATTTTTAAAAAGAAACCTTTCCTTACTTCTTCCATCATATCATTTTGTCTTTTCTTGAATGAATGATTTAACTGATATGTGAATTAACTAATATTTTGTGTCAGTCAATCAATGCTTTGTCCTCTTAAAATTTCACTTAGTTATGAAAGTGGCTATATTTGTAAAATGACAGGGGAGATAACATTAAAGAAAAAATGATTAAGTAATTGAGAATTCATTTAAATTTCATGTTAAATATGCTTAATTTGAAAAAAAATGGGAGAAATACTTCATATCTTTAATTTGATTGGAATTTCTAAGTGACTTATGTTGGAAAATGGACATTCATTGTATAACACTATTGAGCTTTTATGTGTTTCTAAAACTTCCTTCTCAACTTACATAATTTGAATGATTAATTATTCTTAACAATCAATTGGAGTTTAATTGAATTTGAAACATACTCTAAATTTATTTTTTTTTTGTGATAAATCATATTTTATCCTGAGAAATTTTAATTGATTTATAATAAGAAAATTCAACTCCATCCTTTGAATCACTTATGCTTATTCTATTTGATCTACTTGAATAGATTACTAAACTTTCTTAAAAAAATTAATAGAAGTTAATTTGGAGCTAAAATATTTTCTGTGCTACAAACGTGCTGAATTGGACACTCTTTCAAACTTGAGACTCATTTAAAGATGTAAAAATAATTTTAAGTTCTATCATATGGGAGACTTTCAAAATTAGAACATCATTTGCCAATTTTTTTTTATTCGATACATTTGTGTTACATAGCTTTTCTAAGTTGAATTGTTAGAATTTTTTTAAGAAAAAGAAAGAATAAATATCATGTTCACTTCTTTATTTAAAAAGTTCTAATTTTTGAAACTAATTTGAAAATCTACTTTAGTGGTATCAAATAAAATTTTGGCTCTATCCCTTAAATATCTTAACAAAATCAGGATTCAAATGTTTTTAAAAGGGGGAGAGTGACGTCAAAATGAATTTGATATCCTATATACTTACTTTTCATGTTAAATATCCACGAAGTTTAAATTTGATACCTTCTTGAACTTGATTTGAAATTTTTTGAATTTGATATATTTGTCTAAATTTTGATTGATTTTAATGATAAATCTTTGATCTTTCCCATAAGCCTTTTGATATTGTCAAAAAGGATGAGAGAATTTGTTGAGTATATGTTATGCTTAAGCTTATAATACATTTCTTGTTAATGCCTGAAACATCAAAATTTAAGTTAAGTGTGCATTAATAATTAATTTATCATCAATTATTAATAATTATGTATATTATCATTTTGCCTTTATGAAGTGTGCACTAATAATTGTGTATATTATCACTTCATAATTTATACTAGCAAAGCTTTTGAAACACATTAATTTTACTTTTATACATATACTTAAAGTTTTGCCATCAATAAAAAAGGAGAGATTGTTGATCCGATGATTCATTTTGATGATTGCCAAATTTTAAGTATTTGAGTATTTAACCATGTGTTTCATGAGCAGATGTAGGTCTTTTCAAGTATTTAAATTAAAGAATTAATCCAAGAAATGATCTACACAAAATCATCAAGTCAAGGGCTTTAAAGAATAAATTTTTAGGTTTTAGACTTGGAGGTGCTAATCCCAAAGTTAATGGTGTCAACCCCTATCCTGAAATGAAGCAACAAAAATCAACATTTTAAAGTTTAAGAAGTCAGGTGTCGACCCCAGGAGCAAAAGTTTTAACCCCACTCTTTTGGCATGCACTGGCATGCAAAAGGGACGACCCCTATGCTAGAGGATGACCCCAGGGTCGACCTCTACTACACAGAATAGAAGACAGAGAATAGAAATCCTTTAGATCCTAGGAGGTGTCGACACCTAAAGAAAAAGTATCGATACTTGAAAAAAAAGTATCGACCCCTGGAAAGAAGGAGTCGACCCTAATGTCGGGTCAGGCTATAATGGTTAGTTTTTTGCAGTTCTCCAATGGGCCATTCTCTACTCCAACAGCTAGTCCAAGCTTTCCAATGGGCAAAACTCACTCAAAATTCACTCCAAAGTATAAAAATAGTTAAAAAAAATATTTTTGATCAAGTGATTAAGGATTTAAGAAAGAAAATCATTCAAGAAGAGTGTCCCATTGAATATCCAAATAAAAGAAGATAGGAGAGAGATTTAAGCTTCAAATTCAGAGAACATTCGAGGATCATCTTCCACAATACTTCAAGAAATCTCTCAGCACTATTTGAGGAGAAGAGAAGCTACCATAGAGCATTCATTCAACCTCTTCTTCCCGCACCAAAATGAGTTCTTTTTTGTTCCAAGTCTTGTGCTGAATTTTAATACTTGTATTTTTATTTTTTTCATAAATTTTTTTGAGAGAAGAAACTTAGGATATAGATTGGTCCTAGCCGATAACTAGATGGTGCATAGATTTTGGTTGGTGAGCCCATAAAACCAACTAGGTTGATAGTGAACTCAAAAAAACTATGAATGTAGGGTTGTGGTTGGTTAGCCCAGCAAAATTAACTGGATTTATTTATGATCCCGAGTTAAAATAAATGCACTATAATCTAGGATTATAGTAGAATTTTTAAGAAGAGCTTGGGGAGTAGACGTAGGTGTGGGGTTGCACTGAACCACTATAAAATCTTTGTGCATTTGTATTGTGTTTTCTTCTCTATTACTTTACATATCTTGTATGCTTTAAATTACTAATTACTTACTAATTTGAATTAGCTCTTGCTTAAGTTCATTCACATTTGATTTTGTTGCATACACCTGATAATTTTGTTGAATTGAATTAAGTTAAGTAAAGCACGTACTTGTGTAGAGTTAAATTTGGCCAAAAATTTTATAAATCCAATTCACCCCTCCCTCTTGGGTTGCTACCTCTGGGCAACAATTATGTGATCGGATGGTCCATGTTCATCCTGTTAGGATTTGACAGCTCGAATTCAACCCATAATAAAGAAGAATCTAGAAGAAGTATTAGTAGTCGGGCTGGCTTAGATACGGATCAAGCCAGCTCGAGCTGAGATCGAGCCGGGTTGGACCATAGTTGAGTAGGCTCTCTAAAGCAGATAGAAAGTAGATGTTTGGATGAGATGCAGTCGAGCTAGCTCAACCTCTGACAGAGTTGGCTCAATGAAATCAAACATAATAGGATGGGGTTTTCTATTTGATCTTGGATTGTGATTAATCCAAAGGATCTATGGGAGTTGCATGTAGACAAGATGTATTCATAGGATCCAGCAGTCAGAGAAGATTGTCATCATGATCTGAAGGCTTGATAATGCTCTATACATGATCAAGATCCTGTTTGACTCATATTAGGAGGCAGAGTACTGTTAGGACTCCCATGGATAGCTATCGAGAGGATTCTCAGTCTATTTAAAAGCTGTGATGCTATGGAGAGGTGTGTGGCAAGTAGTGGCATGTAGTGGCAAGCTATAATAGTAGTGCTTGCAGGTAGCAATAGGTGCATAGCATCCGACATAGAGGTTGTGAGGGTAGAGCATCTTATAGCTGATGAGGGTTTTCTTGAGAATTTTAATAGAGCTTTTATAAGGATAGCTTCCAGTTGAGAGAGAATTATGTACAGTGAGTAGAGAGTAGATAATCTTCTTTTGTATCTATTTTTTTTTCATAGTGAAGCTTGGCATATCCTATGGAGATGAGTCTTTTGGCTGATCAACGTACTTGATTATTCTCATTTTATTTTTTTCTATTTTTCTACCATAATAATCTGGTATGAGATCCTCATCAATTGGTATCAGAGTGAGCTGATATCATAATAATTGGTATCAAAGCCAAGTAGTACTAGAGCGCAGGTTGCAGCAGTGGTGATAAAGATTGAAGAAATGGAGAAGACAAGCATAATTAAGATGAAGATTAATAGGCTCGATGGGATGGATAATTTCTCCTTATGACAATCAAGAGTAAAGGATGTTCTCATCCAACATGGATTGATCGATGCTCTCTTATATGAGGAGATGCCAGCCACCATGGAGGTGAAGGATTGGAAGCAAATTCAGATGCAGATGGTGAGCATGATTCGCTTGTAACTAGCAGATAATGTACTGTCCATGTACTTGGCAAGACTTTTCATACGATACTATGGTTAAAGCTCAAAAAGTTGTACATGGCAAAGTCGCTCACCAACTGCTATTCCTTTGAAGGCAGTTCTACCAGCTATGGATGGATGAAGGTCAGAGTTTGTAGGAGCACCTATCCAACTTTTAGAAGATCCTCACCGACCTCCTCAACATTAACAAAAAAGTTGCGGAGAAGATTACGGTATTGGTCTTGCTAGCATCGCTTCTTCCTTTATATGAGTCCTTCGTGACTGCTCTTCTAGTGAGAAAGAGGACCATCAAGATGGATGAAGTCACTATGGCGATTCTCCAGCATGAGATTCTCATGATGGAGAACCCAGCTTCAAGCTCTGATGGTGGTAGCTCAGCCTTGGCAATTTTTGGAGGAGTAGGTGGTAGCAGAAGGAGCAAAAGAGGATCGTAAGAAAAACGATCCAAGTCCTAGATGAGGGACCAGAGAAAGATCAGGTGCTACTGAACTAGTACGATGACTTAGGGCATCAAGTCAAGGATTGCCCCTAATTTAAAGATTGGACAAGGGTACTTTGGCGATGGCCAGTAGCGATACAAACGGTAATGATGATGTTCTTCTGGTTACTGATAAGGTATCTACTTCCTTCCTCATAGTAGATTATGGATTCCACTTGTTTCCATCATGTATGTTGGAAAGAGAAGATGTTTGACTTCTTGGAGATCAGTAAGGGCACTATGTTCCCACCAGATGGATCGAGCTGTAAGAAAAAGGGCAGTGGGATGGTCAGCATGAGGCTCCATGATGGAACAGTGAAGAAGTTGGGTGACGTTCGATACATACCCAACTTTAAAAAGAATCTAATCTTACTGAGCAGACTGAATTTGTCTGACTTAAGATGAAAGCTGATGGAGGAAACCTAAAGATCATGCACAGTAGTAGGATGGTAATTAGAGAAATAAAGTATGGAGGATATTACATCATGGCGGAAAGCCCAGTGCAAGGTAGAGCTCCAAATGGAGATGGATCGGGCACAAGACGAGAGACTCAGAAGGTTGACATGCAACATCACAAGGTAAAGTTTTTATTACTGCATGAGCCTATCCTGAGCAGGTCTCAAGTTAGAAGGATCACCACCATTAATGGAGGTGGGATCGAGCGGCTTGGCTCGACTCCCATGTTTGCCCATCTATGAAATAGTAGGTTATTGCCCCTAGGCATGAGGACGAGAGGATCCAAAAGCTCTTAAGATCTAGTGGAGGTCGAATATCAAGTCGAGGTGGAGATTGTTAGGATTTGACATCTAAAATTTGACCCATAGTAGAGAACAATCTAGAAGAAGTGTCAGCAGTAGGGCTAGCTCGGATACGGGTCGAACTAGCTTGGGCTGAGATCAGGCCGGCTCAACTGAGAAGTGTCGGCAGCAGGGCTAGCTCAGATACGGGTCAAACTAGCTCAGACTGAGATCGAGCCAGCTCAGACTGCAGTCGAGCCGGCCATCTCAGGCAGATAGAAAGCAGGTGTTCAGACGATACATAGTTGAGCCAGCTCAACCTCTGACAGAGCTAGCTCGATTGAAGCTAATAGAATAGGATGGAATTTTCTATTTGATCTTGGATTGTGATTAATCCAAGCAGTCTGTGGGAGTTGCATGTGGACAAGATGTATTCAGAAGATCCAGTAACCATGAAGGGTTGCGGTCATGATCCGAAGGCTAACCAATGCTCTAGGCACAGTCAAGATCCTATTTGACTCATATTAGGAGATAGAGTCTTGTTAGGACTTATGTAGATAGTTGTCGAGAGAATTCTCAGCCTATTTAAAGGCTGTGATGCTGTGGATAGGTGTGTGGCAAGCAGTGGTATGTAGTGGCAAGCTATGGTAGCAGTGCTTGTAGGTAGCAATAGGTGCATAGCATCCAGCACGAAGGCCATGAGGATAGAGCATCTTGTAGCTATTAAGGATTTTCTTATGGATTTTGATAGAGCTTTTGTGAAGGTAGCTTCTAGTTGAGAGGATTGTGTACAGCGAGTAGAGAGTGGGTAATCTCTTCTTGTATCTGTTCCTTTTTCATAGTGAAGCTTTACATATCCTATGGAGGTGAGCCTTTAGGCTAATCCACTTACTTGATTGTTCTCATTTTATTTTCTTCTTTCTTTCTGCTGCATTGATCTGGTATGAGATCCTCATCAATTGATATCAGAGTGAGCTAATATCTCAAAACATCTCGATCGAGATCTAATGGTAGGGAATGTTTCCTAGCTTAATTCAACACCATTTAGAGCTTTTTGCATGATCCGATTGCTGAAAGCTACATCGGTCAAGATCCAATAGCGGGGAGAGTTTTTTGAATTGATTCAGTAGATCTTAGCACCATCCAATGGTCCAAAATTATTTGATGAGATGATTCGATAACTCTAGGCCCTGATGAAGCTGTAAACAGTGGAATTTAACTTGTTCTAAGCTGTTTAAACCTGATCTAGCAGTTGGAGTCCTTATAGGGAGCAGAACATGATCCAGATTCAATTTCCATGATTTTTCTCCTTCTCTAACTCAATTTCTCCCATTTTCACCTCTATAAGAGCTATCCTAAGATAAATGATCGATCCATCAGCCTCCCCCTTAGGGAATCAAGCCTCTCCTTCGCTAGAAGCTCTCTCTTTCTCCCTATCTCTCACCCTCAAGCCCTTCTTTCTTCCTTCTTTTTCTAATAGATCACAAAAGCTCCCTACTTCTCCACCAAATCCTCTCTCTTGCTCCAAATTTCTGCACCCAACTACTATCCAGGTTCTTTCTAAATGCTCCAGGATGAAGATATTAGTGAGAAGCATCTCGATGGCTGGCTAGTTCATCTTGTTTATAGGAGATCATTGTGATCTTATTTTGACAGTATTTTCTATTTTCTCATCTTTTATATTTTTTTAATTTGCAATAAAGACTGCTTTTATTTATAATATTTTTGTCTTATAAGATTGATCTAAAATAGTTTATAACCCTTAGGACGAGCCGTGATCTACATGTAATGTTCATGCTCTTGGGATAGATTATCTTTAAATTAATTTTTTTATTATATCTAAGTTTATTTAGACTAGTCAATAACATTAAGAGATGGACTATGATCCAAGGGCACAGGCCAGACTTTCTAAAATAGATTATATCTTTATTGATTAGATATCAATTAAAGTATATTAAAAAGAATACTATAAGGAATTCGATATCGCTTTGATACCAATTGTTGGCACATCATTTTGGTATCACCTAGCTCTGATGCCATGTTACGAAAGCCTCTGATCTTTAGCATGGACCACAGGAGACCCTTGATGTTCTCTAAGGCAGCGTACCATAGATCCATCACCTAGATCTATGTTGGGGCACCTTCCTTCTTGGGCTTAAGGGAGGCACCCCCTCTCTCTAGGGCTTCTTCAGGAACCTAGGACAACTACTCTAGAGAGAAGAGAGAAGAGAGATTGAAGGGAGAAAAGATCTATATTGCTTTCACCTTTTAAAACCCTAATACAACCTATGTATTTATACATAGCCATTAGATCCGACCAAAAACATTCCTGGCTAACCCAATACATGAAAGCCCTCATCAAGCCCATGTACACCCATGTCTCCCATGCTCTCATCCTCTGGATCTAAGCTTGATCCATACATGAGCTAGCCCCCTTAAGACCTCTCAAACCAAGCCTTAAGACCCCTAGGATAAGTCTATATCCTAGCACCAAATAGACCCTTACATAGCCCTGCCCGTAGACTGAGCTAGCTCAGTCTCAGTATTGAGTCGGCTAACTTGAGACTTGGTTGGCTCAGTTTTAGTCTGAGTTGACCGAGTTGCATGCCATGCTGCAGTCTCGAACGTGTTCCTCTCTGTTTGGCTTGTTCTCTATGACTTAGCCTATCCAGTTTCAAACTAAGCCGGCTAATCTGTAGAAATGACCCTTTTCTACAGTCTTGATTTTTTGACTTTGGTTCCTTGCTCCACCTTTAATTCCAGATCATCAAAGCACCAACCAAGCCCCTGAAATCTCTAGAGCAAACACCCTGGCTCCTTCCTTGGCCTTCCAAAGCTTGGGAGCACCGTCAATCCTCACAATCTCCACCTTGATGCCCCAATCTTTGGCAAACCACTCGACAATGCACTCCTGCACGATCCTTCTATCGATGCACATCCTGACATCACCTTTGCAAACATTACCTCTGCCAATCCTCTTCAAATATTGTGCACCTTTGAGGCCTTTGGGATGACCACGTCCATCACTAAAGACCCATGCTTGCTTCACCATCCTGAAATTGTAGGATCTCTTCTACTTAGCAGCTGCATCACTTTCTCTAGACTTTCCTAGAGATCCTACAGCATTTCTGTACCAACACATGCTGTACCACCAAACACGATCTCTTTAGAGCTATGCCTGTCTGCCTGCACATGCCAGTCCATCAAGAACTATGCATCACCAGCGCTGACCCTCGCTTTGAACTAATGCCAAATTTTCTCTTCACTTATGAAGCCACCACTACAGAGCTGCACCTATATCCGAAGTCCACCTGATTCCATAGAAGTTGATTCTATCATCGAGTTCCTCGAGGCCAACCACTCAATGCTGCACTGCTGAGCCTACCACTACACCTCAAACACCGTCGCTACCCCTTCAAACCTTCCACACTCTATGGCCCTCTTTGAAGCTGGCTTGGATACCTCCGCAATCCACAGGCACCTTCGAAATCCTAAAGCTCATCCAACTCTTCTGAATCCAGCAACTAAATCTTAGAAAATTCTATCCTAGCCTTCTCCTCTTCTGCCCCTGCACTAGACATTGCTTCAGTTGCACCCAGAAGAACTATAGCTCAAAACCTATCCTAGGCTCAAACCCACCTACCTCATCCTGAGGCTCCCGAGACTCCATGGTTCTCCCTGAGACCTACCCCCGATCTTTCTTAGATGCCTTTTGACACTTTCTACTAAGATACCTCCCTCGACTGCTGCACCATCGAGCCTCTCTTAGCCTTATGTCTCTAGGAATGCACTATTGCAACACTCTAGTGCTCCCTAACTCATCTCGATACTGCCTCCTCATAGGTATCTGGGTCCTCTCTTACTGTAAATAAACCATCCTCTACTGAACTGTGACTCTTCCTGATGCTCCTATGAAGAAGCCTGATCCAGGACACTCCTGACTGCTTGAGACCTCCTGGCGCTCCCTAAGACCTCCTGGCTCATCCTGAGATCTACTTTCGATCTCACTGAGATGCCCCTGACACTCTCTACTGAGATACCTTCCTTGAAGGCTACACCACCAAGCATTTCTCAGCTCCTGTGCCTCGAGGGTAGCACTCTTGCAGCACTCTAGTGCTTCCTAACTTGTCTCTACGCCACTCTACAACTGCCTAGCCATAACTTATTGGACCTTCATGGATCATCCCTAAGGCTCTGTAAATTCTTGCTCTGGTCGAACTGCTAAATAGATCTTCGACTAATTTCCAGTCTTCCAGCAATCTAAGGACATATAGTTGCTTCTTCAACCTTCCCTCGACCATTACCCCTTGAAAAATCTCTCTTCAAGAGTCCGACACTGTCTATCTTTTTAGAAAATCCTGATGCTCTCTATTGAGATACCTTCAATGAGAGGCTACATCACTGAGCCTCTTTCAACCCTGCATCTACAGGAAAGTGCTACTATAGCACTTCAGTGCTCCCTGTCTTATCTACCATCATACACCTCGATTTTTCCACCAAGATCGATTAGCAAATCATGCATCCAAACCGTCCACCCTAGAAAAAATCCTTCTCATTAGTCCTCTCAGCCTCCAACTTCAACCCACTGCTCTCGATTGGGCAAACCACAATAATAATAAAGATAGATCTGAGACATACCATAGAATACTCGTACAAATTTCTAATTTTATCCTATATGATTTCTCCTTCACTTTCACTCCCCTAATCTTTAGTATGGACCACAGGAGACCTTTGACATTCTCTAAGGCAGCGTATCATAGATCCATCACCTAGATCTATGCTGGGGCACCTCTCTCCATTGGCTTGAGGGAGGCATCCCCTCTCTCTAAGACTTCTTTAGGAACCTAGGACAACTACTCTAGAGGAAAGAGAGTAGAGAGGTTCAAGGGGGAAAAGCTTTATATTGCTTTCACCTTTTAAAACCCTAATACAACCTATGTATCTATACATAGCCATTAGGCCCGATCAAAAACACCCTTGACTAACCCAACATATGAAAGCACTCATCGATCCCATGTACACTCATTTCTCCCATGCTCTCATCCTCTGGATATAAGCCTGACACATACATGAGTTATCCCCCTTAAGACCTCTCAAACCAGGCCTTAAGACCCCAAGGATAAGTTCATATCCTAGCACCAAATAGATTCTCACATAGCTCTGCCTATAAACTGAGCTGGCTCAGTCTCAGCACTAAGTTGGCTAACCTAAGACTAGGTTGGCTTAGTTTTAGACTAAGCTAACGATGTTGCATGCTATGCTGTAGTCCCGAATGTGTTCCTCTCTCTTTAGCCTATCCTCTAAGACTTAGCCGATCTAATTTTGAACTGAGCTAGCTAACCTGTACAAATGGTCCTTTTCAACATTCTTGATTCTTCGACTTTGACTTCTTGCTTCACCTTGAATCCTAGGTCTCCAAAGTAGCAACCAAGCTCCTAGAACTTCAGGAGCCAACACCCTGGCTCCTCCCATGGCCTTCTAAGGCTTGGGAGCACCATCAATCCTCATAGATACTAGCTATCAAAGCAAGAGAGTAGTTGAGATCTTGAGAATCCACCTTTCATACTTGTAACCAAATTTTTAATTAATTTGCTATTTACATGTTCTTTTAATTAAATTAAGTAGTCATTTAATTAATTTTTATTTTATTTTTAATTTAAATTTAAATTATTTAAACATAATTATCATGATCCCTGAGGATATGATTCGAACTCACTCTATCATGTAGTAGTGAGTTAGATTTTATTTTTGACCACCTACAACAGCGATCAAGGAGGCTGAGGTGCAGGTGCTAGGGTTAGGATAGGCTGATCCACTAGCTCCAGATTGGATCCAGTGGTGGAAGCGATGGATTGTTGGGAAGAAGCCTTCCTAGATGGCATCTTGTTAGAACAAAGAAAGATTAGAAGAAAAAAGTGGAAGAAAAGAGGAAGAAGAAGAACTTGACTGGATACTTCTTTTAGAACAAGGGCTCAAAGACCCTTCCTCTAGCATCAATCCTATTGGTACAGAAAATGGTCGACTGTCAGAGTACACTGGAAGTGGTGTAGATGATCTTGCCTACAAGACTTGCAAAATGAATTTTGGATCAGAGGTGGGTGGCTCTGGTAGGATCCTTTGATGGTCAAGTTAGCTTCTTGACCAACAAGAATGGAGTACTCAATGAAATTAGAGCAGAAAGAAAAGCTTAGAAAGAACAACATATCTAGATGGTCTCTTATATAGATGAAGCTGGTAACAGAATGATAGCGACAGCCATAATAGAATGTCAGATGATCGTTTGAGCCACTTAGAGTTTGTTATAGAAAGTGGGCTATCATTTGTTGCCACTTGCTTGTGGTTGAATTTCATTTATCAAAGTTTGGATGGATGACCTAAGGCTTTTAAGTCTAGTAATGAGATGTTCATACTGGGATAGAAAACTTGAAGTCTAGTAATGGATCCCATTAGTGCTGTCCTGACCATTTTTAGAAGCTTAGCCGCCTTCAAGGTTGATTGAGGGTGGGTATAAATGCTTTAATCTAGAAGGCTGGACGTTGAAAAGGAATGGTAGGTTCTTCAATGTGGACTGCGGTCAGGCTCTCTTGAAGAAGTTTAGCAAACATCTAAGGTTGACTTGAAGCTAGGATGGAGTACTCAGATTCACTGCTTGTAGAGTGGCTACTATTTATTTCGGATTGAAGATTGGACTTATATTGATGGCCAGGTCTTCTTACTGACTCATGTTCACGGAATCAGTGTTAACCCCAAGGATAGATTTTGATGAGTAATAAAATATTTGAGTATATATTTGCACTAATGAACTTATTGAGATCATGTTTCAAATTGCATTTTAGAGTATCAAATGGAACATTCCTAAAAATGCATTTGAAAGTTGGTAAAGAAAAGTTAGAGGCTTTTGAGGCATGAATTACACTCAAAATAAGGGCAAAAATAGATATCTAAAAACTAAAATTGAAGAGAAAATCAATTGGTCAAAGTAAAAATTTTCAGCATAAATAGGCCTCGAGTCGACCCCTTATTCAATCCCTATTCAGCTCGAGCTAAAATGGCACTAAAAAGAAGATTGGCATGTGAGAGTTTCAGCTAGCATGGTCTTGAGTAGAGGACTAAGTCGACTCGAGTTCCTTGAGTCGAGGTCATAGAAAAATACAGAGAATAAAATTTTCAGGACACAGTTCGGCAAGACCTCGAGTAGAGGGATGAGTTGACTCGGGCTTCGACTCGAGCTCATCGAGTCAAAGTCTCAGAAAATAAAGAGAACATAATTTTCAAAATGAAGTGCAGAATGATCTTGAGTAGAGGATCGAGTCGACTCGAGCAGAGGGATGAGTCAACTCGAGCTCCAATGGCTAGTTTCTGTAGAAATTTCAAAAGTATGTAAATTGATTCTGAACGGCTCTTTTTAGTTTTCTAATGGTCAAAAATGTCTCTCCAGCCTACCAAACATGAAAAATAAGCTACAAAACACCTAGAGAAAGTGAGTTAATATATCAATCATTGAGAGCAATCATAAGTGAAGAGAAAAGAGCCAAATAGCATTCAAAAGAGAGTATTCCACTTCAATCTCCAAGAAACATCAATTCAAGAGATTCTATTCAGCAAGAAGACAAGCTCAAGAGCTCAAAAGCCTCCATCAAAGAAGATTCCACTAGCTTCATCAACTTTCTTGCTCATTAAAGGAGCTTTATTTTTATTTTTTTTGTGCAATTCTTGTACTTCATGTAACTTAGCTTCCATAAAATTTTGAAGCTAAGGGAAAGGCCGATCCAAGCCTAATAATTGGATTAGAAGTCAAGGGTTGGCTTAGGGTTTGATTGTGGTTGGTGATCTGGTGTAAAACTAATTAGATTTTGGATAGTAAGTCTTGAAAAAACTATTCGACTGTAATCTTGGAGAGATTATAGTGAAATTCTCAAGTGGGTCTTGGAGAGTGGATGTAGGTACAAAGGGCACCGAACTGCTATAAATTTCTTCGTATTTGTGATTGCCTTGGTTCCTTCTTTTCATTGCATTTACATTTCTACATACTTACATACATTACATTTCAGCACATATCAACATATCACTAGTTTTCAAAAATAGTACATAACTTATTTAAATTTTGAAAAACTCAATTCACCCACCCCCCTCCCTTGGATTGTCTTGCTAGGTAATAAGTGGAATCAGAGATTGGTACTTACTTCATTTGATTTAACAATTATGATTTAAGATCAAATGGCAACCCATATGAGTGTATCCCTTGCCGAAGGTTTATTCAATAGAATAAATTACACCTACTAGAAAGCATGCATGCGCATTTACATTCAAGCACTTGATTATCAACTTTGGAGAGTGATAATCAAAGGCTCACACACTCCCATAATTAAAGTAGAAGATAATGATATTTTCAAATCCGAAGAGGATTGGAATGAGCATGATATAAAAACGATAGAATTAAATGCTAAAGCCATGAACATCTTAGATTGTGCACTAGATCCTAATGAATTCAATAGAATTTCTACATGCATTTTAGCTAAAAAGATTTGGGATAAATTAAAGGTTACCCATGAGGGTACCAATCAAGTGAAGGAGTCTAAAACAAATATGCTTGTTCATAAATATGAATTACTTAAAATGGAATCAAATGAATTTATTTCTGAAATGTTTACTAGATTTACTAATATTATCAATGATTTGAAAAGCTTAGGTAAATCTTATACTAATAGTGAGCTTGTTTAAAAAATTCTTAGATCACTTTCGAAAGCTTGAAAAGCGAAAGTCACTGCCATCGAAGAATCCAAAGACTTCAACAAGCTACCATTGGAAGAGCTTCTTGGGTCTCTAATGACTCATAAATTAAACATGAGGCAAAATATGGAAGAAGAAACTAAGTAGAAAAAGACCATAGCTCTCCAGACAACTATCTCCAAGGATGATGAAAGTGAAGAATCTGATGAAGAGGAGGAAGAAGAAGACTTAGTTTTAATTGCAAGAAAGTTCAAGACCTTATAAGAGGATTACCAAAATTAAATTTTAAAAAGAATCAAATTTGTGATGCATGTCAATTTGAAAAATAAAGTAGAAACTCCTTTAAACCAAAAGGCTTGATTTCAACATCTAGACCTTTAGAATTGCTGCACATAGATTTATTTGGACCCACAAGGAGTACTAGTCTAGGAGGCAAGAAGTATGGTCTAGTAATTGTAGATAATTTCTCAAGATTTACTTGGATGATATTTTTAGCACAAAAAGATGAAACCTTCAATGCATTTTCTAAATTTTATCAAAAGATTTTAAATAAAAAGAATACATCAATTGTATGCATACGTAGTGATCATGGCACTGAATTCAAAAATCAGCTCTTTAAAAATTTTTATAATAAAAAAAAATTGATCATAATTTTTCTACACCTAAAACTCTGTAACAAAATAGAGTAACAGAAAGAAAAAATCGCACATTATAAGAAATGGTACAAACTATGTTGTATGAAAGTAACTTACCTAGATATTTTTGGGCTGAGGCAATAAATACTACATCTTGTATACTAAATCATGTTTTAATAAGACCTATCTTAAAGAAAACTCTGTATGAGCTTTCAAAAGATAGAAAATCAAATGTCAACTATTTTCATATTTTTGGTTGTAAGTATTTTATACTTAACAATAGAAAAGATAACTTAGAAAAATTTGATTCCAAGTCAGTGTTAGATATATGTGCCCTAGAAGCCAGAATTGGCTGACACTTGTAAAACACTTTTAGGGGAAAAATTGTAATTTTGACTAATATCAATAAAATGGGTTATTTTCTATCACATATGTGTATTTAGTGTCTGTGATACATCCTTTGAGTTAATGGTAATGATAATTCATATTTTCAAGAGTTGAAAATTTAAGACATGAATAATCATTATTAACTCATAAATTGCTCCCGACCATAGGATCATCACGAGGATGGTGATTGATCCAGAAGGTTGGTGTACAATCGCTTCTCTTTATGGGCTATTCAGGTCGTCTACATAGGCATGGCATACATGACGCTCCGTATTAAGAAAGCATAAGGGATCTTGCTCATGCGTTCTATTTCCTCAGGTGTGCTGGGGCCATCTTCTTGGAAAGATGAATACCATGTCTGAAGGTATTAATCCCCTCTTAGAGTTTTCCATACTAAACCTCTTAGTACTTTCTTTATGTACATCTTTTGTGAAAGTCCTAGCATCCTATTCGGTCTATCCCTATAGACCTTAATTCCTAGAATAAAGGATGCTTCACCTAGGCCTTTCATGGAGAATTCTTGGACAACCATAATTTGACTGTTGTCATCATGGGAAACATATTTCCAATAAGGAGGATGTCATCCACGTACAATACGAGGAAGACAACAGCGCTCCTACTGATTTTTTTGAAAACACCACGGTTCCTCTTCAATTTTGATTGAAAA
>QRFJ01004159.1:0-39603 GCA_006176705.1 Cocos nucifera | reverse complement strand
GCTGTGAGTGTCACAAGCCGATATCAGTCAAATCCAGGTGAAGAACACTGGACTTCTGTGAAATGTATCCTTAAGTACTTGCGAAGAACTAAGGATATGATGTTGGTCTTTGGTAACGGAGAACTCCAAGTCCAGGGATACACAGACTCAGATTTTATGTCTGATATAGATGATCGAAAGTCGACTTCTGGCATTCTATTTGTGTGCAATGGTGGTGCTATTAGCTGGAAGAGTTCCAAGCAAATAGTGATAGCAGATTCCACCATGGAAGCAGAATATATCGCTGCATTAGAGGCTACGAAGGAAGCATTCTGGTACAAGAAGTTTGCTGCAGAAATCGGAGTAATGCCAACAGATGCCATTCCTCTATACTGTGACAACAATGGCACCATAGCCCTTGCTAAAAGGTTATGTCGAGTCAAAGCACTCCAAATATTCACTACATGCCAGTCGAGATTAGAAATAAAGACTTCCATCTTGAAAGGGAGATTGTTAGATATATGTGCCCTAGAAGCCAGAATTGGCTGACACTTGTAATACACTTCTAGGGGCAAAATTATAATTTTGACTAATATCAATAAAATGGGTTATTTTCTATCACATATGTGTATTTAGTGTCTGTGATACATCCTTTGAGTTAATGGTAATGATAATTCATATTTTCAAGAGTTGAAAATTTAAGACATGAATAATCATTATTAACTCATAAAATGCTCCCGACCATAGGATCATCACGAGGATGGTGATTGATCCGGAAGGTTGGTGTACAATCGCTTCTCTTTAGTAGATGAGTCTTGAGTCTATGGTGTGGAGACACCGGAGCGAGAGTACAGGTACTCGTTAGAGAACGAGGGCACTGAGCGTGACCACCTCGAGTAGTCATTAGGGAGTCTACCTTCTCGTCAATGACTGACTCGATGCTGCAGTAGTGTGTCTGGTTCTTTGACCTGAGGTGCATCGACAGTTCACCTTGAGGGTGTTATAGTTTGACTACACCATTACTCGATCTCCTAGCCATATGGAACCCTGAGGTGTATGTTGGCTATAGCATGTTCATTGTAGGAACTGGATTGCATCAAGATGGAATCTATCTACCTCGGTGGTAGAGAGCAGCCCTATGATGATCATGAGAATCAAGTCCAGAAGCCCATGGCCATGGCAGAGTGAAATAATAGAAAGAGTTTCTATTTAGATTTTCACATCGGACTTGAATCGAATGATTACATCATATGACAGAAACTAGGGTTTGACGAGTTCACCTTAACCCTAATCTGATCGGGGCTCAAGATAGAAGAACTTAATCACACAGGTAGCTGCACCAAGAGGTTCGCATTCAGCTCTGATGGGTTGCCACCATATACTGCTAGGTGTCACTGGTGGATTTTGGGAGCAATTAGAATGATTTAGATGATCGATCATTCTAGCTGTTCGAATCAGAAGAGTTCTGATCCATCGAAAGGAGTTTCGATGATGTCGATGATAGAGATCATGACATATCCCATTACCATACAGAACTGAACCTAACTGGGTCACACAAACAAGGGTTTGAATCTGGTGATCATCAATTGAACTGATCCAGTTCAATTGATCTGAATGAGATTCAATTAGGTTCAAGAAAATCGTGCTAGCACTCGATTGAACCTAACGTTCTTCTTTTACTATCATAAATAAGTTGTCCTGACTGAGCCAAAGGAGTTTGTGCTCAATCAGAGGCCTTCACTATGGTCTGACTGGAGGTTGTCCAAGTCAGAAAAGGTTGTCTTATATTTTGTAAGACAATTACCTGCCATTTTTGGTCACCTGCCATTTCTCGTCCTTTGACTTTGGTCAAAAGTTGACCTTTGACTGGTCAAATGTTGACCATTGACACTTTGACTTTTGTCCACATGTCATGCACCTATTGGAGAGCTGGTGGGGGCTTGTCCCCCTGCCAGAACCTGGCAAGGAGGAGGGCGCATGCCACCCTTGGCGTGTGCCCAAGTTGGAGGCACCCAGGAGTCCCTGTTGGATAGGGACTCCATCTCCTTTTTGGATTTCAATTAGACTTCTCCTAAGAACCAACTTTGACTGGTCTTAGGTGCCCATCTAAGGAGGAATCCAAGGGGACTCTATTCCCACCAATCAGATTTAGATCTGATTTCACAAAGGGTTGTGATTGGTTGGGAAGAAGAGGAGTTGGATCACGCATAGTCTATAAATAAGACCCTGCGCCCAACTCAAATTGTGATTGGAAGTGATTGAAAGGAATCATAATTCCCACGCCCCAAGGCTGCCTCTCCCCTCCTCCTCCATGCCAAACCACCTTCTCCCCTTGCTCTCCACGTCCAAAAGGAGTTTTGGATTTTTGTTGGTGCGATTCAGATAAGAGAAAGGCGATCAAAAGCAAGAAGGCTGCACTGCTGCAAAGGACGACTGCTGATCTTCAAAAGGAGTTTTGAAGATCCTCCAGATCAGATCTAGATCTAATTTTTGGAGATGTGATGGAGAAGAAGAGGATCTCTAGATCCAGCCCAAGTGGATACCGGTAGAGGCCAGGCGCTTGCGTGGCTTGATCCAGAATCTTCCGCTGCATACAGGATCATCAATGGATAATTGGATTACCCAAATTAGATAAATTAAATTTGATTTAATTTATCCCTATTTTATTTTATTTATTAAAATAATATGAATCAGATCTAAAACATTTCAGATCTGATACAGATCAAAGAGAAAAAAATTAAAATATATCTCTTGATCTGATCAAATCTGAACGAACCTGGACCGAAAAATTAGGATTTCTCTTCAGTCAGATGTGGGTATCTTCTTAGAATACTCCTTATCAAGCAAGGCATATAGAGTCTTTAACAAGAGAACTCTCATTGTGAAAGAATCAATTCATGTTATCTTTGATGAATATAATGACTAGTCTTCTAGAAAAGAAGATGCTTTGGATGAGAATGCAGGTGATCTTCATGGTAAGATGGACAATCTCACACTGAAAAATACTCCTATCCAAAATCATGAAGAAGAAGAAGACAATAATGAAGAGCCCAGTCTTAGCCTAAAAGAAGAATTGCCAAAAGAGTGGAGGTATGCACATGGTCACCCTAAAGATCTAATCATTGGTAATCCATTTGCAAGGGGTAAGAACCCAATCCTATCTTAAAAATGTTAATAACTATTTAGCTTTTATATCACAAATTGAACCTAAAATAATAGAAGAAGCTGAAAATGACCTATATTGGATTAATGCTATGCAAGAAGAATTAAATCAATTTGAAAGAAATGAGGTTTGGACTTTAGTTGATAGACCCAACAACTACCAAATAATTAAAACTAAATGGATATATAGAAATAAATTAAATGAGTATGGCACCATTGTTAGAAATAAAGCTAGATTAGTAGCAAAAGGATACAATCAAGAGGAAGGCATTGATTTTGATGAAACTTTTGCCCCAGTAGCTAGGTTAGAAGCAATCAAACTATTGTTTGCATTTGCATGTTTTATGAATCTCAAATTATATCAAATGTATATAAAAAGTATATTTCTTAATGGTTATATAGTCGAGGAAGTGTATGCTGAACAACCACCTGGATTTGAAAATCATACATTTTCAAATCATGTGTTCAAATTGCATAAGGCCTTATATGGACTAAAATAAGCTCCATGTGCATGGTATGAAAGATTAAGCAAATTTCTATAAGAAAATAAATTCACTAAAGGAAATGTTGATAAAAAATTATTTTTTTTAAAAGAAATAAAAACCTATTGATTGTACAAATTTATGTAGATGATATCATCTTTGGTGCCACTAATGAATTCTTTGGTCAAGAATTTGCCAAGCTTATGGAGGGTGAGCTCGAGATGAGCATGATGAAAAAATTAAATTTCTTCCTCGAACTCCAAATTAAACAAAATAAAGAAGAAATCTCCATCAACCAAATGAAGTATACCAGGGAGATACTTAAAAGGTTTGGGATGGAGTCCTCAAGACCAATTGGCACACCAATGAGTACATCCTATAAACTTAACAAAAATGAAAAGGATAAGAAAGTATATATGAAACAATATAGAGGTATGATAGGCTCACTCCGCTATTTTACTGCAAGTAAACTAGATATAGTATTTAGTATTTGTATGTGTGCTAGGTATCAATCAGATCCTAGAGATTCACATTTGCTTGCTGTTAAAAGAATCTATAGATACTTATCTGGGAAACTTAATGTAGGATTATGGTACGATAAATCATCTCAATTTGAGTTAATTAGATATTCTGATGCTGGTTTCACTGGTTGTAAACATGATAGAAAAAGCACTAGCAACACATGTCAATTTATAAGAGTTAATTTAATTTCATAGTTTAGTGAGAAATAAAACTTAGTAGCACTATCTATAGTAGAGGCTAAATATATTGCTGTTGGGAGTTGCTATACCCAAATCATATGAATTAAACAACAACTTGAAGATTTTGGATTCAATCTTGATAAGATACCTATAAGATGTGATAATACAAGTGCAATCAACTTAACCAAAAATTTAATTCAACATTTATGATATAAATACATTAAAATAAGACATCATTTCATAAGAGATTATATACAAAATAATGATGTGATACTTGAATTTGGATGTACTGACAAACAATTAGCTAATATATTCACAAAACATCGTAATGAAGAAAGACTCAACATTATTAGAAGAGAATTAGGGCTTTGCTATCAACTAGAATAAATTTCACTTTTTTTTTCAAAGTAAGCCAAATTAAATTCAAAGAATCAATTTCAAATGCATAATCAATGAGAAATATTAAGAAAAATATCTGAATATTATTTGAATGCCAAATTTTTACTAAAGCTTTAAAATTTTCAGAACCATTGGTCGAGTTGACTCGAGCAAACTCATTGAAAAATCATGAGTCGACTCGAGGGTCGGGGCTACAGATGATTAAAATTGACTCGTGACTATTTGCGATGCTCCAGTTACACTCAAAACTGACGAGCAGAGGGCTCCTTGTCCCCCCAATCCTTCTTAAATAGTTCCTAGCCACTCCCTAGTCCTCCATCTCCAAGATCCTATGATTAGAGGTCAAATTCAGAGCATGATGGTGCAAGAAAGAAGAATTATGTGGAAGATTTGTGCATCTTGGAGTGTACAGATACAGGAAAAGAAAAGGAAAGCCCAATTGGAACGGGTGACTTTCCAACCCTCTAAAATCTCTCAACCCTCCGAGGATCCTATTCAAGAAGAGCCCAAACAAAACCAAGGCATTTAAGGATCACCTCCTCCACCACCTTCTCCTGTAGGTAGAATGGCTATTAGGTTCATAGCAGTGAGAAGAAGAGTTGATTTCAAATATTTTGAGGAGTACAATTTTTCTATTGGATCGTGGATTGATAAAATGGGCTAAAAAACTTTTTGTTCCATGAATATTCCTATGTATCCTAAGTTAGTTAGGGAGTTTTGTGAAAACCTTAAGAGAGGATGCGCTAAAATTATGACTACTGTGAATGCAATTTAGTTTGAAGTATCAAAGAAAAGTCTGGCATGAATTTTTGAGGTCACTGGACTTGCATTTTATTCATGCAGAAATCCATTTCGAGGTCGGGTTGGCTGGAGTTGTGTAATGGAGGCAAGTCGACGGCGATGGGATGGAGACAACCATACCTGCAAGAAAAGTCCTTGACCGAAGTTGGCTCGGACAGAGATCCTCCGATGTGCAAGTCAGTTTTTCATTCAATAGAAGGAAGAAGATGAGCATTTGGGAGAAAAGAGTCTGCATACCTTAGGGTCCCCCTTTTTTTCTCTTTTATAGGAGGGTCCAAAGCTTGTTAGGATGGGTTATGGGTTGTTAGTCATGAGAGAGCAGTGAGTTGTTAGAGATATTTTGTTTGACCACTAAAATATTCTCTAGAGTCATGTCAGGTATTGTCCCCTTGTGGCATGTAGGGGAAAAGTGGGCAACCTGAAGCCAAGAGTGGAGACTTCAGTCTTTTGACAACTTCAAGTTTGGTCTGAAATAGGACCTCGACCTCAGCCTTCTGTAGACCTTCAATTATCCTATATTGTGACTGGCTTTCATCTCTCGATGACTTCAAGTTCGGCATAAAATAGGACCTGGGCCTCAGCCTTCTAAAGACCTTCAATCATCCTATGTTGTGACTGGCTTCCATCTCTTGATGAATTCAAGTTTGGCCTAAAAAAAGGACTTTGATGTTAGCCTTTTGAAGATCTTCAATCAATCTATATTGTGACCTTGGCTTTCATCTCTTGGTGACTTCAGGTTTGGCTTGAAATAGGACCTCGACCTTAGCCTTCTGAAGACTTTCAATCAGCTTATATTATGACTGGCTTTCATCTCTTGATGACTTCAAGTTCCGCTTGAAATAGGACCTCAGTCTGAGCCTTCTGAAGACCTTCAATCAGTCTATATTATGACTAGCTTCCATCTCTTGATAACTTCTAGTTTGGCCTGAAATAAGACCTCGGCCTCAGCATTCTGAAGATCTTCAATTAGCCTATATTGTGACCCTGGTTTCCATCTCTTGATGACTTTAAGTTCGATCTGAAATAGGACCTCGGCCTCAGCCTTCTGATGACCTTCAATCAGCCTATATCATGACTAGCTTCCATCTCTTAATGACTTCAAGTTCAGCTTGAAATAGGACCTCGACCTCAGCCTTTTGAAGACCTTCAATCAGCCTATATTATGACCCTGGCTTCCATCTCTTGATGACTTCAAGTTCAGCCTAAAATAGGACCTTGACTCAGTCTTCTGAAAATCTTCAATTAGCCTACATTCTCATATCTTCGATAGGCACAAAAATCTCCCAACAATAGCCCCCTACTTCCAGGTCCGAGACTTGGTTCAGACGAAGGAAGTATACTAAATCGAACTTGTCGAAGACTTGTTCTTTTTTGTCATTTAGACCTAAAATGTTCACATTTCTTATTAAAACTGATCGAAGATTTTCAATTTTATCCTCAACTTTTTTTCTTAGATTTTTATTGATCTCTGCTTTCTAAGGTTGGATTTCTACACATATTGACATTCTGAGCTCGAATTTCTGCAGACCTCTACTTTTAAAGGTCGGATTTCTATAAAAAATGATATTCTAAGCTTGGATTTCTACATACCTCAACTTTTTAAGGTTGGATTTATGCACATATTGATATTCTGAGCTTGGATTTCTACAGACCTCTACTTTTTTATATTGGATTTCAATAGAAATTAACATTCTGAGCTTAGATTTCTATATATCTTGATATTTAACCTCGGACATAAAAATTAAAGGCCTTCACATTCCTCGTAAGAGTCCTTGTCCATGTTAGAATGAGATCCTCCTCCTGTTCCTGATGTGATTGGCTTTCATCCTTTATTAGGGCGAGATCCTCCTCCTATCCCTAACAAGATCATTAGGACATAAAAGGATTGTTGTAAGGGCCTCTCCCCTCATCCTGTCTTAAGTAATCGGAGATCTTCATTCATGTTAGGATAAGATTCTCCTCTTGTTCTTAACATGATTGGTCTTTATCCTTGTTAGGATGAGGATCTCCTATTCCTAACAAGATCATCAAAGTACAAAAGGGCTATTGAAAGGATCTCTCCCCTTTGATCCATGTCAGGATGAGGTTCTTCTTCTATTTCTGACATGATTGGCCTTTACCTTTATTAGGATGTGGTCCTTCTCTTGTCCCTAACAAGACCATTGAGACATAAAAGGGCCATTGTAAGGGCCTCTCCCCTCCTACTATCTTAAATAACCAGAGGTCTTCATCCAAGATAGGATGAGGTTCTTCTCCTATTCTTGACACGATTAGCTTTTATCTTTGTTAGGATGAGGTTCTCCTCCTATTCCTATTAAGATCATTGGGGCATGAAAGGGAAGTCGAAATGGCCTCTCCTCTTTGATCCATGTCAGGATGAGGCTCTCCTTCTATTTCTGATATGATTGATCATTACCTTTGTTAGGACAAGATCCTCTTCTTGTCCCTAACATGGTCATTGGGGAATAAAAAGCCATTGAAAGAGCCTCTCCCCTCCTCCTATCTTAAATAATCGAAGGTCTTCGTCTATGTCAGGACGAGATTCTACTCCTATTCTTAACATAATTGGCCTTTATCCTTGTTATAATGAGGTTTTCCTCCTATTCCTAACAAGATCATCGAGGCATAAAAGGGTCAACGAAAGGGCCTATCTCCTTTGAGCCATGTTAGGATGAGGTTCTCCTCCTATTCTTGACATGATTGGCCATTATCATCGCTAGGACTAGGTCCTCCTCCTATCTTTAGCAAGATCATTGAGGCACCAAAGGGCCGTTGAAAGGACCTCTCCCCTCCTATCTTAAATAATCGGAGGTCTTCTTTGGTTGTTGTTCTTGTTAAGTCTGCTTCCTTGGGCTTGATTTTTTCTTGGCTTGAATCTGGGCTTGGTAGTTTGGCCTTGATCATGATTTTGACTTTGGCTCGGCTATGATTTTAACTTTAGCTTGGTTGTGATTTTAACTTTAGCTTATTCCTAATTCTGATCTTGGATTTGTCTTGAATCTAACCAGAGCTTGGCTTAGATTTGAACCTCAGATTTTCTTTTTTTTTTTGATTAGCTTAGCTTACTAAAGTTGAATTTTTGTTGGCCTTAGTCTTTTGATCTTGAACCTATGCAGATCTCATACTTGTATGATCTTTGCCTTGGATTTGTCTCGCTTTTACCTTAGATGAGTCTTGAACTTGACCTTAGATGGGTCTGGATTCTAACTTCTGCTTCAACATTTATTTTTACTTCAAATTCAACCTTAGTTTCTTCAACTTAGTCTTAATTCGCTTTGGGTTCGACCATGGTTTTAGTATCCTATAGTCCTGCAAGAAAGAAAAGAGGAAAAGAAAAGTATTAAAATAATAATTGATACAAGTTTGGAAGTTTTTTACCATGAGTTCTCTGTTTGGGTTCTGTACGATCCCTTCATATCATTTGATTTGAGCTTTTGCCTTGGATTTCTTTAATTCAGATCAGACTCTATCTTTCTCTTCTTTTTCTCTCTCTCTTTTTTTGTCTGTATTAATTCAACTTCAATGAGTCAAATTCATAGGGCTGCATGCAAAGTTTGCAGCTTTTGCGGGTGGCTTCGAAGTTGCTCCCAGTCAGCTTGGACATGGGGCCCATGCACAAAGACTTCAAGGGCTACTTGGTGGCGGGTTCAACCATGTTGGAGGTGCATGGACCATGGCACCATCATGGTAGGTTTGTCCACACCTAGGCACATGGTTGAGGATTAGTGCCATTGAGAGGACTTCAATCATGCTCGAGCACGCGGAAGAGAAGGTCAGTGCATGGGGAGAACACTGGTCGGATACATGCGCAGCGCAAGGGGAGAGGATCGACTAGCTTATTCAATCCTCCTCTTCTTATTCTTTTCTTCTTCTCTCTCTCTCCCTTCTTTTTTTTTGGGGAGAAGGGGATCGACACCGATTGAGATCATGATGGAGGGCCTCGGTGTCGCCTGGGTGAAACTTTGGTGTCATTGCGATAGGTTCGACCGCGTACGTGCACACGGGAGAAGCTCGACTAGAGGGGTGCACCTGGATGCATGGGAGAAAAGATTAGCTGTAAGGGGCAAGAAGCTCGATGGTGGCTGGGGGTGCATGGGAGAGAGGAGATCGAAGGGGTCACCACACTTGATGCATGGGAGGAAGAAAATCAGCCGCCGCATCTGACATGTGGGACGAAGGAGATCAACTAAAGGGGGTGCATGGGAGAGAGGAGATGGTAGGTGTTACTGTAGATTGCTTCTAGGTGCTCACTGGGAGAAGATCACCAGGGATTCAGATCAAGAGAAGGTCGTCGCATCGGGAGGTCGGTCGGAGATGCAAGGGTTGGGGATCCTTGCCATCGCGGGCCGCACCTGGGAGCATGGGGGAGGGGATCGACCAAAGCCATCATGGGTTGTGCTTGCGAGTGCGAGGAGGGGAATGTCAGAGCCATCGCATGCTAGGGAGGAGAAGGTCAGCATCACTATGATTGGTTCTAGCCATGCCTAGGAGTGCGGAGGAAGAAGGTCAATGCCACTGCTTTGATCGATTTCGACCACCAGTTGGAGTTTCGAGGAAAGAGATCGACACATGAGGAGGAGATTGGCTGGGGGAGCTTAAGCGTGGGCTTGGTGGAGGCTGGCCGGATGTGTGATTGGTGCGGAGAGGACTGGCCTGACATCAATCGAAGGTATAGGGGCTGGTGCAAGGCTCGCAGATGCCGACCCTTCCTTATTCCTTCTTCCTCTATTTTTGTTTTTTGTTTTTTATTTTTTTTGGAAATGGGAACTGAACGCCCCTCTCTCTTTTTTTAATATATATATTTAATATATATTATTTTTTTCTTTCTTTCTCTTTTTTCTTTGAGGTGATCAGCGCTGCCCGTAGATTGTAAGGGAGAACTTCAATACCATTTGGGATCGCAAGGGAGATCAGCGAAAAACATGTGCAGGGAAGACATCGACCAAATGTGCGCATGGGTGGCATACTCGATCGGATGCACATGGGCTGGGGAGAGGCCTGTGGATGCTGACACCTCCACTCATTCTTCTTTCCCTATTTTTTGAAACAGAGGAATCCAAGGATAACATGGAATCAAAGTGAAGAGAATAATTTTGTTAATCTAATAGACATCCACTATAAATGTTGAGGTATCCTCGCCCTCTGAAAGTCGAAGTTTGAGTAGATCTATTGATAGCTTTGTAGTGAGAAGAGTCAACTGCAATTGCATATAGTAGAACCAGATTGTGCACAACAGTAGCTAAATTTTCGAATCTATATATTTCATTAGCAGAGCAACATATGAAAAGCAATAAATAGTTACAGTAGTATCTATGAAAATGGCACATCCTTGCATGGCATAATTGAAGAACTAGGCACAGAGTTGAAGAACAAGGCAATTGTTCTTGAATGAATTGTAGTAACTGGAGCATAAAAGAGAAGCTAATTGAAGCAAGTAAGGAAATAACATTCATTTTAGCTCTAAATAGAAATTAACCCAACCAATAAGAAGCCTTTGTTCATGGACCTGATAATAGCTTATTTGAGATAGGACAACCTTAGCTTGAAGAACATAGCTCTGATCTGACCCAAATAGGTAAAATTTGTAACCTACGGGAGTAATGAACAGAAATAATATCTTGGTCCTACTATAATAACAAGTAGCCTAAACCCATCAGTATGATTGTTAAGGTAATAAGAGCACAATGCTTTATCAGATGATTCACAAATAAAATAGCTTGTAGTAGGAAATAGGTATCCAAATGAAGATGCAATAAGTATAACATGTAGGTTCATGCCAAAGTAACCATCGATCCAGGAAAGCCTCTCTTTCTTCTCCTCTAATATTTTTTATGATACCCCTCCATTTTTAATCTCTCCCGAGACCTCAGCCTCTCCATTTTATTTTGGATCTCAGAGGTTGCCTTTATTTTGCCTAGTATATTGGAGTGCAAATGAAGATCCCTCTTCTAATGTTTGAGTCTATCTAGAATTCAAGAGAATAAATGAAAAAATTAGAAATATAATATGACTAAAGAATTTGTATGACTATATTTTTTATCTGGATCATATGGCTTTTTGTCGGTTCAGATCATCCTTGTCATCGTCTCCTTCCTTGCTTGATCTATTCTCTCTGATTGAAATTTTTTCCTCATTTGGAGCCTCCTAGTTTGTGCCTGAATAGAATCTATTGAAGCTGGATGCTGAAATTCGCTGGCATTGGAACAACACAATGGAGCTTCTCTCATTGGATGCTCATTTCTTCCCATAACCAAGCTCAAAGGCTCTTCCTCTAGCACCATCTATTGATGCAAAAATCCATCTCATGGTTGGGTTGGCTGGAGTTGTGCGATGGCGGCAAGTCGAAGGCGATTGGATGGAGATGATCGTACCTATAAGAAAAATCTTCAATCAAAGTTGGATCTAGCAGGGATCCTCTGACGCTCAAGTCAGTTTTTCGTTCAATAGAAGAAAGAAGATGAGCATTTGGAAGAGAAGAGTCTATGTACCTTGGACTTCCTCTTTCTTTTTCTTTTATAGAAGGGTCCAAAGTTTGTTAGGATGGATTGTGGGATATTAGTCATGAGAGAGCAGTAAGTTGTCAGAGATATTTTGTTTGTCCATTAGAATATTCTTAGGAGTCATGTTAGGTATTGTCCCCTTGTGGCATGTAGGGGAGAAGTCGGCAACCTAGAGCCAAGAGTGGGGACTTCAGCCTTTCGACAACTTCAAGTTTGGATAGAAATAGGACCTCGACCTCTGCTTTTTGAAGATCATCAATTAGCATATATTATGACTAGCTTCCATCTCGTGATGACTTCAAGTTTGGCTTGAAATAGGATCTCGGCCTCAACCTTCTGAAGAACTTCAATCAGCCTACAACATGATTGGCTTTCATGTCTTGATGACTTCAAGTTTGACTTAAAATAGGACCTCGACCTCAACCTTCTAAAGACTTTCAATTAGCTTATATTGTGACTGGCTTCCATCTCTTGATGACTTTAAGTTTGGCCTAAATAGGACCTCGGCCTCAGCCTTCTGAAGATCTTCAATTAGCCTATATTGTGACCCTAGCCTTCATCTCTTGATGACTTCAAGTTCAGCCTGAAATGACCACTCGTTGAATTATAGCTTTTCTTTCATTTGAATTTTTCTCATGCTGATGATCTATCTTCACCATATTGTGATGGCTTTTTTTAAATGTGTTAGATATATGTGCCCTAGAAGCCAGAATTGGCTGACACTTGTAATACACTTCTAGGGGCAAAATTATAATTTTGACTATAATCAATAAAATGGGTTATTTTCTATCACATATGTGTATTTAGTGTCTGTGATACATCCTTTGAGTTAATGGTAATGATAATTCATATTTTCAAGAGTTGAAAATTTAAGACATGAATAATCATTATTAACTCATAAAATGCTCCCGACCATAGGATCATCACGAGGATGGTGATTGATCCGGAAGGTTGGTGTACAATCGCTTCTCTTTAGTAGATGAGTCTTGAGTCTACGGTGTGGAGACACCGGAGCGAGAGTACAGGTACTCGTTAGAGAACGAGGGCACTGAGCGTGACCACCTCGAGTAGTCATTAGGGAAGTCTACCTTCTCGTCAATGACTGACTCGATGCTGCAGTAGTGTGTCTGGTTCTTTGACCTGAGGATGCATCGGCAGTTCACCTTGAGGGTGTTATAGTTTGACTACACCATTACTCGGTCTCCTAGCCATATGGAACCCTGAGGTGTATGTTGGCTATAGCATGTTCATTGTAGGAACTGGATTGCATCAAGATGGAATCTATCTACCTCGGTGGTAGAGGAGCAGCCCTATGATGATCATGAGAATCAAGTCCAGAAGCCCATGGCCATGGCAGAGTGAAATAATAGAAAGAGTTTCTATTTAGATTTTCACATTGGACTCGAATCGAATGATTACATCATATGACAGAGACTAGGGTTTGACGAGTTCACCTTAACCCTAATCTGATCGGGGCTCAAGATAGAAGAACTTAATCACACAGGTAGCTGCACCAAGAGGTTCGCATTCAGCTCTGATGGGTTGCCACCATATACTGCTAGGTGTCACTGGTGGATTTTGGGAGCAATTAGAATGATTTAGATGATCGATCATTCTAGCTGTTCGAATCAGAAGAGTTCTGATCCATCGAAAGGAGTTTCGATGATGTCGATGATAGAGATCATGACATATCCCATTACCATACAGAACTGAACCTAACTGGGTCACACAAACAAGGGTTTGAATCTGGTGATCATCAATTGAACTGATCTAGTTCAATTGATCTGAATGAGATTCAATTAGGTTCAAGGAAATCGTGCTAGCACTCGATTGAACCTAACGTTCTTCTTTTACTATCATAAATAAGTTGTCCTGACTGAGCCAAAGGAGTTTGTGCTCAATCAGAGGCCTTCATATGGTCTGACTGGAGGTTGTCCAAGTCAGAAAAGGTTGTCTTATTTTGTAAGACATTACCTGCCATTTTTGGTCACCTGCCATTTCTTGTTCTTTGACTTTGGTCAAAAGTCTACCTTTGACTGGTCAAACGTTGACCATTGACACTTTGACTTTTGACCACATGTCATGCACCTATTGGAGAGCTGGTGGGGGCCTGTCCCCCTGCCAGAACCTGGCAAGGAGAGGGCGCACGCCAAGGGTGGCGTGTGCCCAAGTTGGAGGCGCCTAGGAGTCCTTGTTGGACAAGGACTCCATCTCCCTTTTGGATTCCAATTAGAGTTCTCCTAAGAATCCAAGTTTGACTGGTCTTAGGCACCCTCTAAGGAGGAATCCAGGGGACTCTATTCCCACCAATCAGATTTAGATCTGATTTCACAAAGGGTTGTGATTGGTTGGGAAGGAAGAGGAGTTGGATCACAGCTTAGTCTATAAATAAGACCCTGCGCCCAACTCTAATTCCAATGCAATTAGAGATTCCCACGCCCCAAGGCTGCCTCTCCCCTCCTTCCTCCATGCCAAGCCTCTTCTCCCCTTCCTCTCCACGTCCAAAAGGTGTTTTGGACTTGGTTGGTGCGATTCAGATCAAAGAAAGGCGATCAAAAGCAAGAAGGCTGCGCTGCTGCAAAGGACGACTGCTGATCTTCAAAAGAGTTTTGAAGATCCTCCAGATCAGATCCAGATCTAATTTTTGGAGGTGTGATAGAGAAGAAGAGGATCTCCAGATCCAACCCGAGTGGATACCGGTAGAGGCCAGGCGCTTGCGTGGCTAGATCCAGAACCTTCCGCTGCAATCAGGATCATCAACAGGGTAATAGGATTACCCAAATCAGGTAAATTAAATTTGATTTAATTTATCTTATTTTATTTTATTTATTAAAATAATAAGAATTCAGATCTGAAATATATCAAGATCTGATTGAGATCAAGAGAAAAATTTTTGAAATATATCTCTTGATCTGATCAGATCTGAACGAACCTGGACCGGGAAATCAGGATTTTCCCTTCAACTGGTATCAGAGCCATGGTTCTAAAATTGTTTAGATCTGATTTTAAATTTTATTTTAATTAGAAAATAAAGTGATTTTCAGATGTCACATGAGATGTGATCAGATCTGAAATCAGAAAAAATTAAAATTAAATGATTTGGATCTAAGATTAGAAGATATGCATGACTAGTTCTAAGAATAGAATAGTTCTATAGAATAGTCTTGCATGTTTTTGATTTAATCTGATTAAATCATATTTTAGATCTTTTATTTACTATTTTTTGATATTATAAGTGTTATAATAACATCTAAAAAATAGCAAATAAAAATTATTTAATTTTAAATATCATATGAGATATGATTGATGCATGTCTAGACTAGTTGTAGAATAGTTCTACATAATTGTCTAGATTAGAATTTATTTTGATTAGATCAATTTAAATCTAATTTTTTAGATTATTATGAGATAATTTAGATCTGAAAATATGCATGATTTGATACATGAGATGTATGCAAAATATGCCATGATTAGATCTAATTTTTATATATGAGATATATGATATAGATCTAAAACTGTTTTGTAGTATTGCATGTTCCTGATTAAGGCGTTCCTCTTGGCCGTCCGGTCATAAGAACGAAGAAGGGTTTAAAGGCCCTCTCTTCCCATTCGATGGGGTGTTCTTATGATGTGTAGGGGTGCTGCGTGTTCGTCCTTAATCAGAAACCCAAAACTTACTTTCTGCAAAACCCTAGATCCTGAAACCCTAGGATTTATTGTGCATATTTTGTTTATGAACCCTACTTAATTAAGAATTAAGTTTATGGAAATATTAATTAGGTCTAAAATTGAGAATTTCAGATCTAAGACATATTCATAATACTGGGTTCGGGCTTGGGTAGCTCAATTAGGTCTAAGCGGTTGATCAAACCGAATCAAGAGTTGGTTAGATGGGATCAACAATGCTTAAATTGACCAGCCTAATAGGATTAAGTCTGGGTCAAGATCGAGTCACGATCAAGCAAGACCTAATTAGGCTCAGAGGTTAGAGTCTGGATTGTAGGCTAACCCAATTGGTTCTGACTCAACAATTTGGTGTCTAAGGTAAGTTTGGCACATACGACCGACTGGTTTTTAATTGGAAGCTACTCGACCTGAATGCGTTCTTGTACGAGTTAATGGCATATTCCTTCCACCGGTCTCACTTACCTGGCCATATCTGTTGACACAGTTCTGATCTGAGGTGGTCAATAATCCGAGCTAACCCATGCCACTAGGTTAGTCATAATTGTTATGACTAAGCCAAGTCTAGTTTAATGAGACCTGAATCAATTCTCCCTAAGAAAAGATTAAGTCTGAGGTCTTCCACCATTGTAGATGTGCGGGCCCTTCCCGGGGTTGATTGTTCTCGGCTGGATACAGTGGCTCAGTTGCACCGGGAAGATGCAACCATGTCTATTAGGCATTGGATGCTATGGGCTGGAGGATGAGTTGGGCTCAATATTTCCGGATACGGTGAGAGACTCAATTAGGAACCCAGTCTATGCAAATGGTGGGTCTGACTTAACTAAGGAGTGGATCAATATTCCGGATACGGTGAGATTCATGAATTAGAGACCAAGTTTGGGTGCACCATGATTAGAGAATCATTGAACAAGAGTTGTTCACTCATTGGCTAACCCATCACCAATAACTGTTAGGTGAGGTGATGAGTCAGTTGGTGAGACCGCACCACCCACTAGAAATCATTAATCGTGGAGATTTTCGCATCTCTACAGAGGGAGTGTAGGGATCCGAGAAAATAGTGGGAGCTAATTTGTTTAAAAATAAAATCCCTAAACAAATTGGTCAAGTCAAAATTACAGTATCTAACTAGAATCTTTGACTCTCTACAGGAAAAATGTCTGCGTCCAACCCATTGGCACGTATCCTGGACACACATAGACTGACTGGACCCAATTATAAAGATTGGCTCAGGAACTACAAAATTGTTTTGGGTTCAGAGAAGTTAACCACATGTTTTGGACCAGGACCCTCCCACCTTACCAGCCTCGTCCATCCACTGAACAGAGAGCGTCTCTGGAAAAATGGATTGACGAAGATAATAAGGCCAGATATTACATGTTGGGCTCGATGTCTGATGAGCTCCAGCGCCAACATGAAGATATCGGGACTGCTCGCCAAATGTTGGCTCACCTGCAGGAGATGTTTGGTGAACAGAGTCGCGCAGCCAAATATCAAGTCACGAAATGACTTTTTAAGGCTAAGATGCGTGATGGGCAGTCAGTCCAAGATCACTGTCTGACAATGATCAAGGACATGGAAGAGCTTGAGAAGCTCGGTGTGAAGTTGGACTTGGATCTGCAGAACGATATTATTCTGCAATCCTTGACTGATGCATATGGGCAATTCATCATGAATTACCACATGCATAAACTTCAAAATTCCTTGGCCGAAGTTAATGAATATGCTGGTTACCGCTGAGCTTTCTATGAAAGGTTCTAAAGGCTCAGTTCTTGCTATGGAACGGACTTCTTCCAAAAGAAAGTCTTATGAAAGAAAGAAAAAGAAGTCTGTGAAAAAGCAAAAGGTGGAAGGATCAAAGAAGAAGAAGGCAGAACCGAAGAAAAAGGTCGATGGCAAAGGAAAGTGTTTCCATTGCAACAGCGACGGCCATTGGAAGCGGAACTGCCCTACTTACCTGGCCACCCTGAAGAACAAGAAGGAAGGTCCTTCTGGAGGTATGCTCGTTATTGAGTCTAACCTTACGGTTTCTTCTGCATCCAGTTGGGTGCTTGACTCTGGTTCTAGTGCTCATCTGTGCACTTCTATGCAGGGTCTTGAGGATAGCAGGAGGCTGAGGGATGGAGACATGATCCTACGCGTCGGTAATGGAGCAAGAGTTGCTGCAGTAGCCGTGGGAACATACCCTCTTCGATTACCATCTGGTTTAGACTTAGTTTTAAAAGACTGTTATTATGTGCCTGCAGCTAGCAGGAATTTGATTTCTGTTTCATGCTTAGCACAAGAAGGTTATGTGATCACCTTCTTTAAGGACCATTGTAACATTCTTTATGAAAGAAATAAAATTGCAAATGGTTTCCTTATTAATGGTCTTTATCAGCTACATATTGATGTACCTGTTTTAACTATCGAGCAAAACGTGAATGCCAAACGACCTAGGGATAGTCCAAACGACAGATATCTATGGCACCTGAGATTAGGTCATATAGCAGAAGATAGGATTAACAAATTGGAGAAAAATGGGCTATTGAGTCCATTGACTTTTGAGTCATATCCAACTTGTGAATCTTGTCTTCAAGGCAAAATGACTAAACTCCCTTTTGTTGGACATGGGGAGAGGGCCACAGATCTCCTTGCCCTAGTACATACTGATGTGTGCGGCCCATTTCGATGTGCCGGCTAGAGGCAATTTTGTCTACTTCATTACCTTTACCGATGATCTGTCTAGGTATGGGTATGTGTATCTTATGAGACACAAGTCTGAAGCTTTTGAAAAGTTCAAAGAATTCAGACATGAAGTAGAAAAACAAACTGGAAAACCCATTAAGGTTCTTCGATCAGATCGAGGAGGTGAATACCTTAGCCGGGAATTCCTAGACTATCTTAAGGAAAATGGCATAGTCTCTCAATGGACTCCACCAGGAACACCTCAACTCAACGGGGTTTCAGAACGGAGAAATCGGACTCTATTGGATATGGTTCGATCCATGATGAGCTTCACAGACCTCCCTGATTTTCTTTGGGGACATTCATTATTAACTTCAATCTATTCTACTGAATAGGGTTCCCTCTAAAACCGTTCCTACCACACCGTATGAGATATGGCACGGTAAGAAACCAAGTCTGAGTCATCTCAGAATTTGGGGTTGTCCGGCTCATGTCAAAAGACAACAAGCGGACAAGTTAGAGTTTAGGTCCTTTAGAGCTCGATTCATAGGATATCCTAAAGAGTCATTAGGATACTATTTCTACATTCCAGAAGACCACAATGTGATTGTGAGTCGACATGCCATATTTCTTGAAAAATAGTTTATTCAAGATAGTGGCATTGGAAAGCAGATTAAGCTTGATGAGAAAGTCTCACAAGCAGAAACGAGCTAAGGACCAAGTGGAACCAAATCAGGTTGAGCCAATAAGAACACTACCTCCTCCACCTCGTAGATCGGAAAGAGTTTCCCGTCCCCCTGAAAGATACTTAGGTATTATTTCAGAGGATGTAGAGGAAATGTTCCTCATAGGTAATGGTGCTCATGGTGATGATCCCAAAACCTACAACGAGGCGATATCAGATATCGACTCCGAGAAATGGCTTGAGGCAATGAAGTCAGAAATTGACTCGATGCACTCAAACCAAGTCTGGACCTTGGTAGATCCACCAGAAGGTATAGTACCTATTGGGTGTAAATGGATCTTCAAGAGAAAGATTGGTGCAGATGGGAATGTGGAGACATTCAAGGCTAGACTGGTGGCAAAAGGTTATAGTCAACGCGAAGGCATTGACTATCAGGATACCTTTTCCCCAGTAGCTATGCTAAAATCCATCCGCACATTGCTTGCCGTTGCAGCCTATTTCGATTATGAAATATGGCAAATGGACGTGAAAACGGCATTCCTAAATGGATATCTTGAGGAAGATATCTATATGGAACAGCCGCTAGGTTTCACATCCAGTGATACTGATCACAAGGTTTGCAAGCTGCAAAGGTCCATATATGGACTTAAGCAAGCATCTCGGAGCTGGAACACTCGTTTCAATGATGTGATCAAAAAAGTTTGGTTTCATCAAAAATGAAGAGGAACCATGTGTTTTCAAAAGGGTCAGTGGGAGCGCTGTTGTCTTCCTCGTATTGTACGTGGATGACATCCTCCTTATTGGGAATGATATTCCCATGTTGACATCAGTCAAAGATGTGGTTGTCCAAGGAATTCTCCATGAAAGACCTAGGTGAAGCATCCTTTATTCTAGGAATTAAGGTCTATAGGGATAGACCGAATAGGATGCTAGGACTTTCACAGAAGATGTACATAGAGGAAGTACTAAAGAGGTTTAGTATGGAAAACTCTAAGAGGGGATTAATACCCTTCAGACATGGTATTCATCTTTCCAAGAAGATGTGCCCCAGCACACCTGAGGAAATAGAACGCATGAGCAAGATCCCTTATGCTTCTGCAATAGGGAGCCTCATGTATGCCATGCTATGTACACGACCTGATATAGCCCATGCTGTGAGTGTCACAAGCAGATATCAGTCAAATCCAGGTGAAGAACACTGGACTTCTGTGAAATGTATCCTTAAGTACTTGAGAAGAACTAAGGATATGATGTTGGTCTTTGGTAATGGAGAACTCCAAGTTCAGGGATACACAGACTCGGACTTCATGTCCGATATAGATGATCGAAAGTCGACATCTGGAAGTCTGTTTGTGTGCAATGGTGGAGCTGTCAGCTGGAAGAGTTCCAAGCAAACTGTGATAGCAGATTCCACCATGGGAAGCAGAATATATAGCTGCATCAGAGGCTGCAAAGGAAGCATTCTGGTACAAGAAGTTTGCTGCAGAAATTGGAGTAATGCCATCAGATGCCATTCCTCTTTACTGCGACAACAATGGCGCCATAGCCCTTGCTAAGGAGCCGAGGTCTCACCAGAAAGTCCAAGCACATTGAGCGGCGATATCATCTCATCCGCGATTACCTTGAGAAAGGTTACGTTGAGGTCAAGAGAGTCAACTCCACAGATAATGTGGCAGACCCACTTACAAAGCCGTTGGGCCAGCAGAAGATCGAAGCCCACCTTGAGAAGATGGGACTTAGACTTGTAGCCAATTGGCTTTAGGACAAGTGGGAGATTGTTAGATATATGTGCCCTAGAAGCCAGAATTGGCTGACACTTGTAATACACTTCTAGGGGCAAAATTATAATTTTGACTATAATTAATAAAATGGGTTATTTTCTATCACATATGTGTATTTAGTGTCTGTGATACATCCTTTGAGTTAATGGTAATGATAATTCATATTTTCAAGAGTTGAAAATTTAAGACATGAATAATCATTATTAACTCATAAACAGCTCCCGACCATAGGATCATCACGAGGATGGTGATTGATCCGGAAGGTTGGTGTACGATCGCTTCTCTTTAGTAGATGAGTCTTGAGTCTACGGTGTGGAGACACCGGAGCGAGAGTACAGGTACTCGTTAGAGAACGAGGGCACTGAGCGTGACCACCTCGAGTAGTCATTAGGGAGTCTACCTTCTCGTCAATGACTGACTCGATGCTGCAGTAGTGTGTCTGGTTCTTTGACCTGAGATGCATCGGCAGTTCACCTTGAGGGTGTTATAGTTTGACTACACCATTACTCGGTCTCCTAGCCATATGGAACCCTGAGGTGTATGTTGGCTATAGCATGTTCATTGTAGGAACTGGATTGCATCAAGATGGAATCTATCTACCTCGGTGGTAGAGAGCAGCCCTATGATGATCATGAGAATCAAGTCCAGAAGCCCATGGCCATGGCAGAGTGAAATAATAGAAAGAGTTTCTATTTAGATTTTCACATTGGACTCGAATCGAATGATTACATCATATGACAGAGACTAGGGTTTGACGAGTTCACCTTAACCCTAATCTGATCGGGGCTCAAGATAGAAGAACTTAATCACACAGGTAGCTGCACCAAGAGGTTCGCATTCAGCTCTGATGGGTTGCCACCATATACTGCTAGGTGTCACTGGTGGATTTTGGGAGCAATTAGAATGATTTAGATGATCGATCATTCTAGCTGTTCGAATCAGAAGAGTTCTGATCCATCGAAAGGAGTTTCGATGATGTCTATGATAGAGATCATGACATATCCCATTACCATACAGAACTGAACCTAACTGGGTCACACAAACAAGGGTTTGAATCTGGTGATCATCAATTGAACTGATCTAGTTCAATTGATCTGAATGAGATTCAATTAGGTTCAAGGAAATCGTGCTAGCACTCGATTGAACCTAACGTTCTTCTTTTACTATCATAAATAAGTTGTCCTGACTGAGCCAAAGGAGTTTGTGCTCAATCAGAGGCCTTCATATGGTCTGACTGGAGGTTGTCCAAGTCAGAATAGGTTGTCTTATTTTGTAAGACATTACCTGCCATTTTTGGTCACCTGCCATTTCTTGTTCTTTGACTTTGGTCAAAAGTCTACCTTTGACTGGTCAAACGTTGACCATTGACCCTTTGACTTTTGACCACATGTCATGCACCTATTGGAGAGCTGGTGGGGGCCTGTCCCCCTGCCAGAACCTGGCAAGGAGAAGGGCGCACGCCAAGGGTGGCGTGAGCCCAAGTAGGAGGCGCCTAGGAGTCCTTGTTGGACAAGGACTCCACCTCCCTTTTGGATTCCAATCAGAGTTCTACTAAGAATCCAGTTTGACTGGTCTTAGGCGCCCTCTAAGGAGGAATCCAGGGGTCTCTATTCCAACCAATCAGATTTAGATCTGATTTCACAAAGGGTTGTGATTGGTTGAGAGGAAGAGGAGTTGGATCACAAGAGGTCTATAAATAAGACCCTGCGCCCAACCCTAATTCCAATGCAATTAGATTTCCCACGCCCCAAGGCTGCCTCTCCCCTCCTTCCTCCATGCCATAGTCTCTTCTCCCCTTGCTCTCCACGTCCAAAAGTGTTTTGGACTTAGGTTGGTGCGATTCAGATCAAGGAAAGGCGATCAAAAGCAAGAAGGCTGCGCTGCTGCAAAAGGACGACTGCAGATCTTCAAAAGAGTTTTGAAGATCCTCCAGATCAGATCCAGATCTGATTTTTGGAGGTGTGATAGAGAAGAAGAGGATCTCCAGATCCAACCCGAGTGGATACCGGTAGAGGCCAGGCGCTTGCGTGGCTAAGATCCAGAACCTTCCGCTGCAATCAGGATCATCTACAGGGTAATAGGATTACCCAAATCAGGTAAATTAAATTTGATTTAATTTATCTTATTTTATTTTATTTATTAAAATAATAAGAATCAGATCTGAAACATATCAAGATCTGATTTGAGATCAAGAGAAAATTTTTGAAATATATCTCTTGATCTAATCAGATCTGGACGAACCTGGACCGGAAATCAGGATTTCCCTCACCCCAATTCAATATCAATCAGCCTATATTGAGTTTCTTTTTTCACCAGTATAGGCAAAAAAGACATTTTCTAATTTATATTATGGCTTCCATCTCTTGATGACTTCAAGTTCAGCCTGAAATAGGACCTTGGCCTCAGCCTTCTGAAAATCTTCAATCAGCCCATATTGTGACAAGCTTTCATCTCTTGTTGACATCAAATTTGGCCAGGAGTAAGACCTCAGCCTCAGCCTTCTAAAGACCTTTAATAAGCCTATGTTGTGACACTAGCTTCCATCTCTTGATGACTTCAAGTTCGACCAAAAATAGGACCTCAGCCTCAGCCTTCTGAAGACCTTCAATCAACCTATATTGTGACTGGCTTCCATTTCTTGATAACTCCAAGTTTGGCCCAAAATAGGATCTCGATCTCATCCTTCTAAAGACCATCAATCAGCATATAATATGATCCTTGCTTCCATCTCTTGATGACTTCAAGTTCGGCCTGAAATTTAACCTCAGCCTTAGCCTTCTGAAGACCTTCAATCAGCCTACATTCTCATATATTTGGTAGGCATAAAAATCCTCCAACAAATTTATATTGGATATGTTATCTGACAAGAAGAAAGATCTAAGGGTAATTATAGGAAGAGATGACATCGTAGGAGATGTCCTAGCACCTACCTTATCTATGGTGATGAGAGTACTACATCATATCATTAGTGGGATATTCATTCCAAAGCTAGGTAGACATGATTTTGTCTTCGAGAGGGAACTATGTATGATGTACCTTATGGTTCAGGGCACTCAAATAAATTTGCCTAAAATTATGATGCATCAAATCAGAGAGGCAGCTTCTAGAAATAAAGTTTCTTTGCCTTATGCTATGGCACTGACATAGGTATTCGAGATAGCTGGAGTACCTTTGGAGAATGATGGCTACAAGGGATTTTCCTATTTTGATGCGTATGACATAAGAGCCCTGACTAGAATGCAATATCATGTAGAAGCTGGGAGATGGATGAAGAACCTTCCTGGACAAGAGTGGAGAGGACCAAGAGTAGAGGAATGAGGATAGCCCTCCACTCCTACAGCACCTAGAGCGGCAGTTGACCCTAGTACTCCTATGACACCATGAGCTCCACCGATAGATAGCATCCCTCAGCTACCACCTACTGACTCTATATCTATAGAGAGACTGGTAGATATGATTTCTACCAGAGTTAGTAAAGTGATTTAGGACTTATCTAAGAGGGTAGAGAGTGTGCAAGTTGTGATGAGATCAATCTCTCAAAGACTCACTACCGTAGACTAGAGGGAGCAGACACATGACATGCCCACCAACCACTCTAGCATTATTGAGGAGATTGCTCAACTCAGGAGGAGGGTTGAGTCAAGTGGGATTGAAATGATGGCAGCTATCAGTGGACTGAGTCAGGCACCGCAGTAGGACATCATTTTAGTACTTGAAGCTTTATGTCGTTTGATTGGAAAGATAGAGAGGCTTAGACTTAGGTGTCTACTAGTGAGAGTAGACCACCACTTAAGAGTCTATACTCTATGGGGCCCACTCCTTCATAGGTGGTTGGACCATCAACTAGGACTAGGAGCAGTAGAGCTATGCCATCTACATCCAGGGCTTCATTCTTCCAAACATTAGAGATCCCTTCAGATGATCAGTAGCATCATAGGGAGTTGATGTCTAGTCATCTGCTATCCTTAGACTTATGTATCAAGAATGTATGTTTGTATTTGACTGTATATTAGGTGCTTCTTGGAACTTATATATGTAATGACTTAGTCTCGGTTTGAACTTGGAGTTTCATTGTATCTTCATGTGCTGAGATAGAACACACTCATTTTGTTAATACAATGAAAAACATGTTTATATGACTACTTACTTTCTTCACTATCTCAATCTCTTGATATGATGTAGTGCAATGGTTATTTTTACCTCACCTTTTGACTGATGATAAAAAAGGGGAGTAAACTATGAATGATGAGCTAAAATGTATGAATGATCATATATTTGAAAATGTATTTACATAAGGTAAAATGTATGAATGATCACATATTTACTATTGGATTCATCATTCTTCATGTTTGACTAAGAATTGAATCCTTAAGCATTTATGAGCATTTATGATGAATCTTGAGATTTTGAGCATAATTGATTATGAGTATAATTGATTCTGAATATAATTGATTGGATATGTTGTATTGTGATTTCAATGCATATGTGCATCCTTAAAATGTTTATGAAGTGTATCTAATACAAATATCCATAAGCATTGCATCTATCACTCATTAATATAAAATTAATAAGCTTTACAAGATTTTGCCATTATACATACTCTATGTACCAATTGCAAGCTTGGCACATGTGAAATATGACTATTCAATGAAAAGAATTCATGCTTGTTACGTACTACTGATAAATGTTGATAGATTATCATTCAAATAAGTACAAGCAAAAAATTTAACTCTGAATTGATAAGACATATTAAAAATATGAGCATGATTTGAGGGGGAGCTAAATATGAAACTACAAAAAGGGTTAAATCTTTAATATTTTGAAAATGCCCTCAATACATTCATATTATATATCTCTCGCTCATATACTCAAAGTTTTGTCATCATCAAAAAGGGGAGATTGTTAATCCTAAGGATTGATTTTGATGAGTAACAAAATATTTGAGTATATGTTTGAACTAATGAACTTATTGAGATCATGTTTCAACAAGCATTTTAGAGTATCAAATGGAACATTCCTAAAAATGCATTTGAAAGTTTGTAAAGAAAAGTTCGAGGCTTTTGACGTATGAATTACACATAAAACAAGTCCTAAAAGAGATATCTCAAAACCAAAATTGAAGAAAAAATTAATTGATCGAAGTAAAAATTTTCAGCATAAATAGGCCTCGACTAGACCCCTTATTCAACCCCTGATTTAGCTCGAGCTGAAACGGCATGAAAAAGAGGATTAGCATGCAAGAATTTCAGCTGGCATGGTCTTAAGCAGAGGATCGAGTCGACTTGAGTTCCTCAAGTCGAGGTCACAGAAAAATACAGAGAATGGGATTTCTGGGATACAGTTTGGCAAGGCCTCGAGCAGAGAGACAAGTCAACTCAGGCTTTGACTTGAATTTTAGCTCGAGCTCCTCAAGTTGAAGTCTTAAAAAATACAGAGAACATGATTTTTGGGATGAAGTGCAAAATGATCTCGAGCTAAGGGTTAAGTCAACTCAAGCATCGACTTGAGCTCGAGAAGAGGAATAAGTCGACTCGAGCTACAATGGCTAGTTTTTACAGAAAATTTAGAAGTATGCAGATTGGCTCCAAATAGCTCTTTTCAGTCCTCTAACAATCAAAAATGTCTCTCCAACCTACCAAATGTGCAAAATAAGCTACAAAATACCTGAAGAAAGTGAGATAACATATTAATCATTGAGAGCAATCATAAGCAAAGAGAAAAGGGCCAAGTAGCATTGAAAAATAAGTATTCCACTCCCATCTCTAAGAAATATCAATTCAAGAGATTCCATTCAGCAAGAAGACAAGCTTAAAAGCTCAAAAGCCTTCATTAAAGAAGATTCCACAAGCTTCAATGATTTTCTTGCTCATTAAAGGAGCTTTGTTTTTATTTTTATTGTGCAATCCTTGTACTTCTTGTAACTTAGCTTCAATAGGATTTTGAAGCTAAGGGAAAGGCCTATCCTAGCCTGATAATTAGACTCTATGCTGAGGGTTGGCTTAGGATTTGGTTGTGGTTAGTAATCTAGTGTAAAACCAACTATATTTTGGATAGTGAGCCGTAAAAAAACTATCCAGCTATAATCATGGAGAGATTAGGGTAAAATTTTCAAGTGGATCTTGGGGAGTGGACGTAGATGCAAGGGATACCGAACCACTATAAATTTCTTCATGTTTGTGATTGCCTTAGTTCCTTCTTTCCATTGCATTTATGTTTCTATATACTTACATACATTATATTTCAGCACACATCAACATATCACTAGTTTTTAAAAACAACACATAACTTGTTTAAATTTTGAAAAACTCAATTCACCCCCTCCCCCTCTTAGGTTGTCTTATTGGGCAACAGTCAGAGTCCTTGGTGCAAAATTAGCGAGACCTACTCTCAGTGAGTGAAATAGAGGAGTTTGGCCGGTTTCCAAGGTCGGCCACAAGCCAAGGTTGGATGGTATAGGAGACCTCATATCTATGAGATGATTGCTACTTATTCTAGATTAAGAGTTGAAATTAGTCAGATGGCAATCTTTTTCACTGTTCAAGTTTGTCTGGCTAAAGTTCATAATATAGTTTGGCAAAGTCTACCATCATCAGGAGGGAACTAGAGGAATTACTATTGAGAAGATCGATCGATGCACAAGAATTGAAGGTTGACTTTCATAATCTATCTAGATCAGGGAAGCAACTATTAGATATGTGTGCCATAGAAGCCAGAATTGACTGACACTTGTAATACACATCTAAGGGCAAAATTATAATTTTTACTATAAATAATAAAATAAATTATTTTCTATCATAATGTGTATTTGAAAGCATCTGTGATACATCCCTTGAGTTAATGATAATGATAGTTCATATTTTTAAGAGTTGAAAATTTAAGACATGAATTTTCATTATTAACTCATAAAATGCTCTCGACCGTAGAATCATCATGAGGATGGTGATTGATCCAGAAGGTTGGTGTATGATCACTTTTTTAGGATAGATGAGTCTTGAGTCTATGGTGTAGAGACACTAGAGCGAGAATACAGATACTCGTTAGAGAATGAGGGCACTGAGCGTGACCACCTCAAGCAATCATGAGAAAGTCTACCTTCTCATCAATGACTGGCTCGAAGCTGCAGTGGTGTGTCTAGATCTTTGACCTGAGGTGCATCGGTAGTTCATCTTGAGGGTCTTATTATTTGACTACACCATAACTTGGTCTCCTAGCCAATCGAAACCCTGAGGTGTGTGTTGGCTATAGCATATTAATTATAGGAAATGGATTGCACCGATAGGGGATCTATCTACCTCGGTAGATGAGGTGCAATCCTATAAAAGTCATGAGAATCAAGTCCATAAGCCCATGGCCATGGCAGAGTGAAATAATAGAAAGAGTTTCTATTAGGTTTTTCACATTAGACTAGAATCGAATGATTAATTCATATGACTGAAATTATAGTTTGACGAGATTACCTTAACCATAATCCAATTGGGGCTCAAGATAGAGAAACTTAATCATACAGATAACTACACCAAGAGGTTCATTTTCAGTTTTGATGGGTTGCCACCATATGCTGCTAGGTGTCACTGATGGATTTTGGGAGCAATTAGAATGATATGGATGATCGATCATACTAGTTGTCTGAATCAAAAAAGTTCTGATATCATGTTGATGATAGATATGGTGTTACTGAAGGAAAATCCTGATTTCCGATCCAGGTTCGTTCAGATCTGATCAGATCAAGAGATATATTTCAAAAATTTTTTCTCTTGATCCCAATCAGATCTTGATATGTTTTCAGATCTGATTCTTATTATTTTAATAAAATAAAATTAAAAGATAAATTAAATCAAATTTAATTTACCTTGATGTGGGTAATCCTATTACCCTGTTGATGATCCTGTTTGCAGCGGAAGGTTCTGGATCTAGCCACGCAAGTGCCTGGCCTCTACCGGATATCCACTCAGGCTGGATCTGGAGATCCTCTTCTTCTCTATCACATCTCCAAAAATTCAGATCTGGATCTGATCTGGAGGATCTTCAAAACTCTTTTGAAGATCAGCAGTCGTCCTTTGCAGCAGCGCAGCCTTCTAGCTTTTGATCGCCTTTCTTTGATCTGGATTGCACCAACCAAGGTCCAAAACTCCTTTTGGACGTGGAGAGGAAGGGGAGAAGGTGGTTTGGCATGGAGGAGGAGGGGAGAGGCAGCCTTGGGGCATGGGAAATTGATCTCATCATAATTCTAATCTGAGTTGGGCGCAGGGTCTTATTTATAGACTAAGCTGTGATCCAACTCCTCTTCTTCCCAACCAATCACAACCCTTTGTGAAATCAGATCTAAATCTGATTGGTGGGAATAGAGTCCCCTGGATTCCTCCTTAGAGGGTGCCTAAGACCAGTCAAAGTTGGTTCTTAGGAGAACTCTAATTGGAATCCAAAAAGGAGATGGAGTCCCTTGTCCAACAAGGACTCCTAGGCGCCTCCAACTTGGGCACACGCCTAGGGTGGCGTGCGCCCTCCTCCTTGCCAGGTTCTGGCAGGGGGACAGGCCCCCACCAGCTCTCCAATAGGTGCATGACATGTGGTCAAAAGTCAAAGTGTCAATGGTCAACATTTGACCAGTCAAAGGTAGACTTTTGACCAAAGTCAAAGAACAAGAAATGGCAGGTGACCAAAAATGGCAGGTAATTGTCTTACAAAATAAGACAAACCTTTTCTGACTTGGACAACCTCCAGTCAGACCATATGAAGGCCTCTGATTGAGCACAAACTCCTTTGGCTCAGTCAGGACAACTTATTTATGATAGTAAAAGAAGAACGTTAGGTTCAATCGAGTGCTAGCACGATTTTCCTTGAACCTAATTGAATCTCATTCAGATCAATTGAACTAGATCAGTTCAATTGATGATCACCAGATTCAAACCCTTGTTTGTGTGACCCAGTTAGGTTCAGTTCTGTATGGTAATGGGATATGTCATGATCTCTATCATCGACATCATCGAAACTCCTTTCGATGGATCAGAACTCTTCTGATTCGAACAGCTAGAATGATCGATCATCTAAATCATTCTAATTGCTCCCAAAATCCACCAGTGACACCTAGCAGTATATGGTGGCAACCCATCAGAGCTGAATGCGAACCTCTTGGTGCAGCTACCTGTGTGATTAAGTTCTTCTATCTTGAGCCCCGATCAGATTAGGGTTAAGGTGAACTCGTCAAACCCTAGTTTCTGTCATATGATGTAATCATTCGATTCAAGTCCGATGTGAAAATCTAAATAGAAACTCTTTCTATTATTTCACTCTGCCATGGCCATGGGCTTCTGGACTTGATTCTCATGATCATCATAGGGCTGCTCTCTACCACCGAGGTAGATAGATTCCATCTTGATGCAATCCAGTTCCTACAATGAACATGCTATAGCCAACATACACCTCAGGGTTCCATATGGCTAGGAGATCGAGTAATGGTGTAGTCAAACTATAACACCCTCAAGGTGAACTGCCGATGCACCTCAGGTCAAAGAACCAGACACACTACTGCAGCATCGAGTCAGTCATTGACGAGAAGGTAGACTTCCCTAATGACTACTCGAGGTGGTCACGCTCAGTGCCCTCGTTCTCTAACGAGTACCTGTACTCTCGCTCCGGTGTCTCCACACCGTAGACTCAAGACTCATCTACTAAAGAGAAGCGATTGTACACCAACCTTCCGGATCAATCACCATCCTCGTGATGATCCTATGGTCGGGAGCATTTTATGAGTTAATAATGATTATTCATGTCTTAAATTTTCAACTCTTGAAAATATGAATTATCATTACCATTAACTCAAAGGATGTATCACAGACACTAAATACACATATGTGATAGAAAATAACCCATTTTATTGATTTTAGTCAAAATTATAATTTTGCCCCTAGAAGTGTATTACAAGTGTCAGCCAATTCTGGCTTCTAGGGCACATATATCTAACAATCTCCCACTTGTCCTAAAGCCAATTGGCTACAAGTCTAAGTCCCATCTTCTCAAGGTGGGCTTCGATCTTCTGCTGGCCCAACGGCTTTGTAAGTGGGTCTGCCACATTATCTGTGGAGTTGACTCTCTTGACCTCGACGTAACCCTTCTCGAGGTAATCGCGGATGAGGTGGTATCGCCGCTCAATGTGCTTGGATTTTCTGGTGAGACCTTCGGCTCCTTAGCAAGGGCTATGGCGCCATTGTTGTCGCAGTATAGAGGAATGGCATCTGATGGCATTACTCCAATTTCTGCAGCAAACTTCTTGTACCAGAATGCTTCCTTCGCAGCCTCTGATGCAGCGATATATTCTGCTTCCATGGTGGAATCTGCTATCACCGTTTGCTTGGAACTCTTCCAGCTGACAGCACCACCATTGCACACAAACAGACTCCCAGATGTCGACTTTCGATCATCTATATCGGACATGAAATCCGAGTCTGTGTATCCCTGGACTTGGAGTTTCTCCATTACCAAAGACCAACATCATATCCTTAGTTCTTCTCAAGTACTTAAGGATACATTTCACAGAAGTCCAGTGTTCTTCACCTGGATTTGACTGATATCTGCTTGTGACACTCACAGCATGGGCTATATCAGGTCGTGTACATAGCATGGCATACATGAGGCTCCCTATTGCAGAAGCATAAGGGATCTTGCTCATGCGTTCTATTTCCTCAGGTGTGCTAGGGCACATCTTCTTGGAAAGATGAATACCATGTCTGAAGGGTATTAATCCCCTCTTAGAGTTTTCCATACTAAACCTCTTTAGTACTTTCCTCTATGTACATCTTCTGTGAAAGTCCTAGCATCCTATTCGGTCTATCCCTATAGACCTTAATTCCTAGAATAAAGGATGCTTCACCTAGGTCTTTCATGGAGAATTCCTTGGACAACCATATTTTGACTGTTGTCAACATGGGAATATCATTCCCAATAAGGAGGATGTCATCCACGTACAATACGAGGAAGACAACAGCGCTCCCACTGACCTTTTTGAAAACACATGGTTCCTCTTCATTTTTGATGAAACCAAACATTTTGATCACATCATTGAAATGAGTGTTCCAGCTCCGAGATGCTTGCTTAAGTCCATATATGGACCTTTGCAGCTTGCAAACCTTGTGATCAGTATCACTGGATGTGAAACCTAGCGGCTGTTCCATATAGATATCTTCCTCAAGATATCCATTTAAGAATGCCATTTTCACGTCCATTTGCCATATTTCATAATCGAAATAGGCTGCAACATGGCAAGCAATATGCGGATGGATTTTAGCATAGCCACTGGAGAAAAGGTATCCTGATAGTCAATGCCTTCGCATTGACTATAACCTTTTGCCACTAGTCTAGCCTTGAATGTCTCCACATTCCCATCTGCACCAATCTTTCTCTTGAAGATCCATTTACACCCAATAGGTACTATACCTTCTGGTGGATCTACCAAGGTCCAGACTTGGTTTGAGTGCATCGAGTCAATTTCTGACTGCATTGCCTCTAGCCATTTCTCGGAGTCGATATCTGATATCGCCTCGTTGTAGGTTTTGGGATCATCACCATGAGCACCATTACCTACGAGGAACATTTTCTCTACTTCCTCTGAAATAATACCTAAGTATCTTTCAGGGGGGACGGAAAACTCTTTTTCGATCTACGAGGTGGAGGAGGTAGTGTTCTTATTGGCTCAACCTGATTTGGTTCCAATTGGTCCTTAGCTCGTTGTACTTGTGAGACTTTCTCATCAAGCTTGATCTGCTTTCCAATGCCGCTATCTTGAATAAACTATTTTTCAAGAAAGATGGCATGTCGACTCACAATCACATTGTGGTCTTCTGGAATGTAGAAATAGTATCCTAATGACTCTTTAGGATATCCTATGAATCGAGCTCTAAAGGACCTAAACTCTAACTTGTCCGCTTGTTGTCTTTTGACATGAGCCGGACAACCCCAAATTCTGAGATGACTCAGACTTGGTTTCTTACCATGCCATATCTCATACGGTGTGGTAGGAACGGTTTTAGAGGGAAACCCTATTCAGTAGATAAATTGAAGTTAACAATGAGTGTCCCCAAAGAAAATCAGGGAGGTCTGTGAAGCTCATCATGGATCGAACCATATCCAATAGAGTCCGATTTCTCCATTCTGAAACCCCGTTGAGTTGAGGTGTTCCTGGTGGAGTCCATTGAGAGACTATGCCATTTTTCCTTGAGATAGTCTAGGAATTTCCCGGCTAAGGTATTCACCTCCTCGATCTGATCGAAGAACCTTAATGGGTTTTTCCAGTTTTGTTTTTCTACTTCATGTCTGAATTCTTTGAACTTTTCAAAAGCTTCAGACTTGTGTCTCATAAGATACACATACCCATACCTAGACAGATCATCGGTAAAGGATAATGAAGTAGACAAAATTGCCTCTAGCCGGCACATCAAATGGGCCGCACACATCAGTATGTACTAGGGCAAGGAGATCTGTGGCCCTTCTCCCCATGTCCAACAAAAGGGAGTTTAGTCATTTTGCCTTGAAGACAAGATTCACAAGTTGGATATGACTCGGAAGTCAATGGACTCAATAGCCCATTTTTCTCCAATTTGTTGATCCTATCTTCTGCTATATGACCTAATCTCAGGTGCCATAGATATCTATCATTTGGACTATCCCTAGGTCGTTTGGCATTCACGTTTTGCTCGATAGTTAGAACAGGTACATCAATATGTAGCTGATAAAGACCATTAATAAGGAAAACCATTTGCAATTTTATTTCTTTCATAAAGAATGTTACAATGGTCCTTAAAGAAGGTAATCACATAGCCTTCTTGTGCTAAGCATGAAACAGAAATCAAATTCCTGCTAGCTGCAGGCACATAATAACAGTCTTTCAAAACTAAGTCTAAACCAGATGGTAATCGAAGAGGGTATGTTTCCCACGGCTACTGCAGCAACTCTTGCTCCATTACCGATGCGTAGGATCATGTCTCCATCCCTCAGCCTCCTGCTATCCTCAAGACCCTGCATGGAAGTGCACAGATGAGCACTAGAACCAGAGTCAAGCACCCAACTGGATGCAGAAGAAACCGTAAGGTTAGACTCAATAACGAGCATACCTCCAGAAGGACCTTCCTTCTTGTTCTTCAGGGTGGCCAGGTAAGTAGGGCAGTTCCGCTTTCCAATGGCCGTCGCTGTTGCAATGGAAAACACTTTCCTTTGACATCGGCCTTTCTTCTTCGGCTCTGCCTTCTTCTTCTTTGCTCCTTCCACCTTTTTGCTTTTTCACAGACTTCTTTTTTTCTTTCCATAAGACTTTCTTTTGGAAGAAGTCCATTCCATAGCAAGAACTGAGCCTTTAGAACCTTTCATAGAAAGCTCAGCGGTAACCAGCATATTCATTAATTCGGCCAAGGAATTTTGAAGTTTATGCATGTGGTAATTCATGATGAATTGCCCATATGCATCAGTCAAGGATTGCAGAATAATATCATTCTGCAGATCCAAGTCTAACTTCACACCGAGCTTCTCAAGCTCTTCCATGTCCTTGATCATTGTCAGACAGTGATCTTGGACTGACTGCCCATCACGCATCTTAGCCTTAAAAAGTCATTTCGTGACTTGATATTTGGCTGCGCGACTCTGTTCACCAAACATCTCCTGCAGGTGAGCCAACATTTGGCGAGCAGTCCCGATATCTTCATGTTGGCGCTGGAGCTCATCAGACATCGAGCCCAACATGTAATATCTGGCCTTATTATCTTCGTCTATCCATTTTTTCCAGAGACGCTCTCTGTTCAATGGATGGACGGGCTGGTAAGGTGGGAGGGTCCTGGTCCAATACATGGGTTAACTTCTCGAAACCCAAAAAACTATTTTGTAGTTCCTGAGCCAATCTTTATAATTGGGTCCGGTCAGTCTATGTGTGTCCAGGATACGTGCCAATGGGTTGGACGCAGACATTTTTCCTATAGAGAGTCAAAGATTCTAGTTAGATACTGTAATTATGACTTGACCAATTTATTTAGGAATTTTATTTTTAAAACAAATTAGCTCCCACTATTTTCTTCGGATCCCTACACTCCCTCTGTAGAGATGCAAAAATCTCCATGATTAATGATTTCTAGTGGGTGGTGCGGTCTCACCAACTGACTCATCACCTCACCTAACAGTTATTGGTGATGGGTTAGCCAATGAGTGAACAACTCTTGTTCAATGATTCTCTAATCATGGTGCACCCAAACTTGGTCTCTAATTCATGAATCTCACCGTATCCGGAATATTGATCCACTCCTTAGTTAAGTCAGACCCACCATTTGCATAGACTGGATTCCTAATTGAGTCTCTCACCGTATCCAAAATATTGAGCCCAACTCATCCTCCAGCCCATAGCATCCAATGCCTAATAGACATGGTTGCATCTTTCCCGGTGCAACTGAGCCACTGTATCCAGCCGAGAACAATCAACCCGGGAAGGGCCCGCACATCTACAATGGTGGAAGACCTCAGACTTAATCTTTTCTTAGGGAGAATTGATTCAGGTCTCATTAAACTAGACTTGTCATAGTCATAACAATTATGACTAACCTAGTGGCATGGGTTAGCTCGGATTATTGACCACCTCAGATCAGAACTGTGTCAACAGATATGGCCAGGTAAGTGAGACCGGTGGAAGGAATATGCCATTAACTCGTACAAGAATGCATTCAGGTCGAGTAGCTTCCAATTAAAAACCAGTCGGTCGTATGTGCCAAACTTACCTTAGACACCAAATTGTTGAGCCAGAACCAATTGGGTTAGCCTACAATCCAGACTCTAACCTCTGAGCCTAATTAGGTCTTGCTTGATCGTGACTCGATCTTGACCCAGACTTAATCCTATTAGGCTGGTCAATTTAAGCATTGTTGATCCCATCTAACCAACTCTTGATTCGGTTTGATCAACCGCTTAGACCTAATTGAGCTACCCAAGCCCGAACCCAGTATTATGAATATGTCTTAGATCTAAAATTCTCAATTTTAGACCTAATTAATATTCCATAATCTTAATTTTTAATTAAGTAGGGTTCATAAACAAAATATGCACAATAAATCCTAGGGTTTCAGGATCTAGGGTTTTGCAGAAAGTAAGTTTTGGGTTTCTGATTAAGGACGAACACGCAGCACCCCTACACATCATAAGAACACCCCATCGAATGGGAAGAGAGGGCCTTTAAACCCTTCTTCATTCTTATGATCGGACGGCCAAGAGGAATGCCTTAATCAGGAACATGCAATACTACAAAAAAGTTTAGATCTATATCATATATATCTCATATACAAATTAGATCTAATCATGGCATATTTTGCATACATCTCATGTATCGAATCATGCATATTTTTCAGATCTAAATTATCTCATAATAATCTAAAAAATTAGATTTAAATTGATCTAATCAAAATAAATTCTAATCTAGACAAATTATGTAGAACTATTCTACAACTAGTCTAGACATGCATCAATCATATCTCATATGATATTTAAAATTAAATAATTTTTATTTTGCTATTTTTTAGATGTTATTATAACATTATAATATCAAAAAAAATAGTAAATAAAAAGATCTAAAATATGATTTAATCAGATTAAATCAAAAATATGCAAGACTATTCTATAGAACTATTCTATTTTAGAACTAGTCATGCATATTTCTAATCTTAGATCCAAATTATTTAATTTTAATTTTTTCTAATTTTCAGATCTGATCACATCTCATGTGACATCTAAAATTAATTATTTTTAATTAAAATAAATTTAAAATTAGATCTAAATAATTTTAGAACCTTGGCTCTGATACCAGTTGAAGGAAAATCCTGATTTCCCGTCCAGGTTCGTCGTTCAGATCTATCAGATCAAAAAGAGATTATTTTCAAAAAATTTTCTCTTAATTGCAATCAGATATTGATATATTTAGATCTTATTACTTATTAATTTTATAAAATAAAATTAAAGATAAATTAAATCAAATTAATTTACCTATCTGTGTAATCCTATTCCTGTGATTGATCCTGTTTGCAGCGGAGCCTGGATTTAGCCATGCAAGCCGCCTTGGGCTCTTATGACGGGTATCCACTTGAGGTATGGATTAATGAGAGTCTCTCTTCCTACATTTTGGCTGCCAAATAATGGGCTACAGATGCATCAAGAATAGATCCTGTCTGAGTCTGAAGGATTTCCAAACATCTTTTTGAAGATGAGCGAGGTCGGTCCTTTGCAGCAAGCGCCAGCCTTTTTACTTTTGATCGTCTTTCTTTTGATCTGAATTGCACAGACACAGGTCGCAAGAAACTCCTTTCTCGGACTGGAGAGCAAGGGCGAGAGGAGGTGGTTTGAAGGTTGCGGAGAGGGAGGGAAGGTGCCCTTGGTGCGTGAAGAAACGTGATCTCAGCATATGTCTAATAGTCTGAGTTGGGTAAGGGTTTATTTATAACTAGCTGTGATTCCAACTCCTCTATCTTTTCCAACAATCACAACATTTTTTGAAATCAGTCTGAAAATCGTGATTGTGGAGATTAGAATCCCTGGATTCGCTGCCTTAGATGGGTAGCGCCTAAGACTCAGTCAATAGTGTGGTTACTTAGAGAAACTGTAATTGGAGATCACAAAAAAGGAGGATGGATCGTCTGGTCCAAAAGGACATCCTTAGGCGCCTCCAGACTTGGGCACGATGCACTGGGCTGCGATGGGCGCATGTCTTCCTATGGCCAGGTTTCGGTGGCAGGGGACGGCCCACTCAGCTCTCTAGGGCATCAGTGTCATAAGACGTCGCAAGAAGTCAAATACATGGACAATGTTTGACGCAGGTGCAAAGGTAGACTTTTTGACCAAAGTCAATAGAACATAGAAAGAAATGGAGGTGACCGAAAAATGGCATGGTACTGTGTCTTACAAAAAGGAACAACCTTTCTAATTGACACACCTCCTATCGGACATTATAGATAGCCTCTTGTTGTTGATGCACAACTCCTTGTGGCGTGACAACACTATTAGAAGGAGTTATGCAATATAGTCAAAAGAAGTACTTTTAGGGTTCATATCGAGTGTAGCATCGATTTCCTTAGACCTAATTGAATCTCATTCAGATTCACATTGAACTTAGACGTTCAATTGATGATCACTAGATTCCTAAACCTTGATCTTAGTGTGATGGACACTAGATTCAGTTAGGTTTCATTCTTCTTATGGTAATGGGATATGTATGATCTCTATCATCGACATATCATAACTCCTTCTGGTGATCAGGTAACCTTCTGATTCGAACAGCTTAGAGAATGAGCGATCAATCTAAATCATTCTAAATTGCTACCAAAATCCACCAGTGACGACCTAGCAGTAATGGTGCAACCCTCAGAGCTAAATCAACTCTTGCTGGCAGCTACCTATTGATTCAGTTCTTCTGATCTTGAGTCTCCGATCAGATTAGGGTTTAGGTGAACTCGTAAAACCCTAGGTCTCCTGTCATATGATGTAATCATTCGATTCGAGTTCCAATTGAAAATCTAAAATAGAAACTCTTTCTATTATTTTCACCTGCATGGCCCATGGGCTTTGACTGATTTTCCATGATTATCCATTAGGGCTGCTCCTTCTACACCGAGGTAGATAAGATTCATCTGAATGCCATCACAGTTTCTCAATATGAACTTAGTATAGCCCAAATACACCTCAGGGTTCTAATGGCTTAGGAGATCCGAAAGTAATGGTGTACGTCATACGTATAACACGCTTCCAAGGTGAACACGATGACCTTCAGGTCAAAGAGAACAGACACACTACTGCACATGGTCAGGTCTATTGAGAGAAGGTAGAACTCCCTAAATGACTTACTCGAGAGGTGGTCACGCTTCAGTGCCCCGTTCTCTAACGAAGTATCTTGTACTCTCGCTCCAGTGTCTCCACACCGTAGACTCAAGGACTCATCTACTAAAGAGAAGCGATTGTAGCACCATACCTTCCGATCAATCACCATCCTCGTGATGATCCTACTGGCCACAAACAACCCACACAAACACCAACACACAACACACAACAACCTACAAACAAAAAAACAACAAGGGTCAGGACAGCAACTTTTATAGTTAACAATGATTATTCATGTCTTAAATTTTTAACTCTTGAAAAAATGAATTATCATTACCATTAACCAAAGAATGTATCACAGACACTAAATACACATATGTGATAGAAATTAACCAATTTATTACTTTTAGTCAAAATTATAATTTTGCCCCTAGAAGTGTATTACAAGTGTCAGCCAATTCTGGCTTCTAGGGCACATATATCTAACAACAAATAAGGGTTTGTATCTGGATATCATCAATTGCACTAACCTAGCTTAATTATTTTGAATAAGCTTCAATTAGGTACAAGGATATCGTGCTGGCACACGATTGAGCCTAATGTTCTCCTTCAACAATTATTAAAGCTTGTCTCGACTGAGCCAAATATGTTTGGACTCACTCAGGAACCTTTACATGGTCTGACTGGAGCTTGTCCAGATCAGAAAAGGGTTGTCTTAATTTATTAGATAAATTTGAGACAACACCTACCATTTTCCATCATCTACTAAATCTTGACTTTTGACTTTGGTCAAATATTGATATTTGACACTCAGACATCTGCCCATATGTCATGCACCCATAGGAGAGAATATGGGGCTTTGTCCTTCTACTAGAAGGTAGAAAGGAAATTGGGTTGCATGGCCTAGGAAGACGTGCACCCATGAGATCATGCCTGGAG